>JAJOZX010015213.1:0-84255 GCA_023014485.1 Bathynomus jamesi
GGATTTTGTTCTTGTCAATCAAAAGCGTACTATCTTCTTTAGTGATTGCTCCATAATCAACTAAAGCAGCTGAACCAAAGCAGCTGCTGCTCGATCTGAAATTCCAAATCTATCGGCTTCCATCGCTACAGTAGGCAATGGAAGTCTCATTTGACCTTGTATGGCAACTGACTCATAGTCTGAGTTCACCTGATGTGGGTAATTCATATTGTATGGAAAGTACTCTCTAGTCTGAAAAACACTCTATTTCTGTTAAATATGAGAGTCCTTCATTTCCCTTCTTCTTTTAACCATTCCTTCTTCTGTCGCAATTTCCTAGACTGCATTTTTTTTTAATTCTTTTTGTCATGCGTCGATCGCTGATCCTGTAAAAACAGAAGCTCTCTTTTGGTGCCTTCAGTTCTCTTCGGACAGGTGCATCTTATGTGAACATCTTCGCAGCTCTCAGGACAGCCAAAGTTTTGATGGGAGATAAAAGGGCATTTGCAGGCACTGATACCGATATTTCTTCAAGGTGTCATTAAAATTTTCTCTCATTTTGACACTACTTTTTGATCTATTAAGATCGTTTGCTTTGCCGATCAACCGCTTCAATTTGATATAAACTGATTTGTCAGCTATTGCAGGAATTGAAGCTTTTCTCAAATACAGAGTATATCTTCAGTAATTTTGTCGAAAATATCAGTTATGTGAAGTCACTGAAGTGGTTTCTTTTAAAAGAACATGGTACTGGCCCACCTGTTTATTTGTTGGCAATGTTGTAAGAGGAAGCTCTTGTGCGGTTCCATATTATATATATATATATATATATATTATATATATATATTATATATATATATATATATATATATATATATATATATATATATTATATATATATATACATATATATATATATATAATATATATATAGATATATAATATATATATATATATATATATATATATATATATAATATATATATATTGTAAAATTAAATTTAATATTTTGGGTTTCGTTTTGCGCAATCTTTAATGATAAATAATGAATCTGTTGAATTCTACCATAAAATTGAACAGTAACTGAATTATTTTATTTGTCAATATATGTTTTAGGATAAAATTGTAATTACAGTTAGTGAATATTATTAAATGTAAGTAATACATGCACTAAATTATAATTATTAGTTATGAAGATAAGTCGGGTAAATTTTTAAACATTTATAAAGAAAACTGGTTTCTCGCAGGTAGAATAAATAAGTTTATGCTTAAAATATAACCTTGCATTAGCCAGACTGAATTTTATTCGAATGGGCGTGAATAATTGCTAAAGAGAAATTTGGTAATTATTCTGTACAAATTTTCGTTTGTATCTATTTCAGAAGCGCTGATTTATGTAATGAATTATAATGTAAAATTAATGGGATGTAAAATACATGTTAAGAAAAAAACATTTTGTATTTAAATGTGTAAAACGTAATATTTTTAATATTTTGTGACTAGAAATTGTATTACGAGGGTAATTCAATAATATCCGCACTTTTTATTTTCACAATTTTATTTTTACATCTGATAGATTATAAACACATCACTTCTCAACATAGTCTCCCTGTTTCTCAATACACTTAGTCCAGCGATCTACAAGCTTCCTAATGCCATCACAAAAGAATGTTTTTGGCTGTATGCGTAGCCAGTCATGCACCGCCTCCTTCAGGTCATCATCGCCTTGGAATCGCTGACCTCTCAAACCGTCTTTTAGTGGTCCAAACAGGTAAAAATCCGAAGGTGCCAGGTCTGGACTGTAGGCTGGATGGTCGAAAACTTCAAATTTAAGTTCTTGAAGGCATTTTCTAGTCTGTGCATCGGTATGAGGGCGCGCATTGTCGTGTAACAGAATAACACCTTCCGACAATCTCCCTCTCCATTTTGTGCGAATTGCTTGCTTTAACTCATTCCGAAGCATGTCAGAATACGATGCACTTGTTACGCGGTTTGAACTTCCTTGCAACGGGAATAGGTATATGGCATATGGTATATGAAAATTTACTCTAATTAGTTAAAATGACTTACACCTCGTGTATAGCAGTGTCCAAAACCGTCACAACATTGCGCAGGCAAACTTACAAGAATAACTTGCCCACCTGTATATGTGACTACACTGTGGTGGTAGCTTAAGCTGAATGAAGCCTGAGTCCTCTTTAGACACATGTGTCACAAGGTGGCTAGTTGCGAAGTTACAATTCCTTGAGAACGGAGTCGGCTAACCGCGAAATTACGAATCTTATCTGCCTCTTCGTCAATATATTAGAGTTGGCTGACTGCGATAATTACAGTTTTCTCGGTGCTTGTATCGGTTATTAGAACTGGGTAACCGCGATGGTTACAACTTCATCAGTTCCTCCATCAGATAGCTGAGAAAGAGCTAAGCTGGATATAACGCTAGGTAATTTAGTAGTTAAAATCTCAATATTCATTTACATTATTACAAATATTTTAGTTGGTCAAACTGACCTTCATATTCAAATAGGCTGTTAGACATTATTCATGCCTCATTTCGGATTCATTATTTAGTATTTGTTTCAACTCTTTTGACTTGTAGAGGAACCTGGTAAAGATTTAGTTAACCATGTCGAAGAGTATATTACCACCTACCATCTTTAAAATATTCCTGTTTATTCTTGTAAATTTAGTATTTTGAAATATATTAATTTCATTCCTCTTAATTAACGCTCGCCCTTAGATTATATTCAGAGTCACACATTGGTAGGATGTCCTTATTTACAAACCTTTTTTTTAGGTAATTTATACTCTTAAATCTGAAGTCAAGTATGAGTAGTACAGTAAATGGTACAGTGCTCAGGCCAACTACTGCGACCCACTGCTTTAACTCCTGTATTATTGTTACCAGCATCATCGGAGTTCGAGCACCGACTTCAGTGTCCTCACTTCGCTTATAGGGAGACGGTGTTACCCACTGAGCTGAACATGCAGTGGCAGATATGAATTTCCATATTAGTTAGGATGGATACTGTGATATCCTATAGACAGATTTTATCCCTAAATTTCGATGAATGAAATATTTCCCATTTGCACGGGTCTAAAAGCTGTTGCAATACAGCGGGTGCATTTAAGTATTTTATAAATTCCTGTGGTAATGTCTGAATGGTTGATGTTTGATGTTACTTCCGGGGAGTTTCATAATAGACATGAAATAACTAAAAATGAGATGACATTCTTTCACATTTTATTCCCTAAAAAAATAACCAAATAAATTTAATAAGTTCAACCAAACACTTCCTTCCCAAGTTTGACTTCATTTCGTTTGGTAAAGAATGAAAAGATAAAGTAATCAACTGAAAAGAGAATACATTGTTTATTATGACATCGAGACACTCATACCTTGAACACTTTAAGTACTGCGTGAGATCTCGTGCCTTAGTTCTCAAGTGTGTATGGAAATAATGTACAGTAATGATAAGGTATTTTAAAGAAAGACCTTCTTCACTTATAAGGACTAAAATGGTCACTCTCACTGGTCATAAACTAATAAATCTGTTTTTGTGTTTCAGCTGAGCAACTTGATTAGGCTGTCAGAAGTTAAGTATAGGATGAAGCCAGGAGGGCTATATGTCCTTGATCGGAAGTTCATACTAAAGGTGAGGAAAGTCCTCAAAGTTCACAACAAGCAGGTCTGTCATGAATGAAACAAAACTATTTAATTTTATGACGACTTCAGTAATTGTACAGTTTATTCTAAAATATTGCTCATTTCCCACTTTGTAAATTAAAAGACAAAGGGCAATCATTCTCTTTCTTTGAAATTAGTTAACATACCCAACTTATGCAAAACAATATTAGATGCCCTAAAACACTATTTAGCTATAACTTTATTATTTTTTACTTAAATAAAACACTAATTTTTTTTTATTCTGAATTCAGTAAAAAATAGCTTTTTTCTTTTGTCATCATTCTTGATTTTTGTTTCAGATAATTGGCGCAGCCGCCACATACTTACTTGTATCAATCCAGTTTTATTTGACAGAAAAACAGTCGATAAAATAAGTTTCGGAGCTAACGAAAAAAGTCGTTTCTTCCAATACAATGTACAACCAAACACATACCTGCAGGAATTTCTCTGTGCAGTAGACTGCGATTAGGAGGTTTAAGGGTAAAAATAAAATGTTTACAGGGTTTGGAAACATAATAATTGTTAAATATACGATCTTGTATATTGTTTATTATACCTCTATATAGAATTAAGTAATCAAATTACAAGAAGGACCATTATAACTGATGCCTCTGTAAGAGGGGTGGCACTGGTACTGAGGGGAAAAGAGGGTGACATTATGAGAAGAAAATTTTTAACCCCTTTTAATTTCCAGGGAACTCTTTAATCCGTTAATAACGTTTTAATGGACCAAATAAATATTAAAAATAAATAGAAAATAATATATATACCTATAGAAAATATAAACAAATAATATATATAAATAATATGATGTAATAGTATGAAGTTTAGTGGCCACCAATTATTTTAATGTTTAAAATTTTGCTTCTCAGAGTGCCATCCCTCTTTTTCCCTCAGCACCAGTGCTACCCCTACCCCGTTATTACCCCTATATGGCATAGTTCGCCCATACTACTAACTACGGTGTGAAGATAGGTGTCATACCACAAAGTTGATATAAAATCAGAGGCGTTTTTATAGGGTAGGCACTAGGCAGGGTAGGCTTTGCCTGACCGTTAATTTTATCAAACTTTAGAAGCATAAATATATCAATATAAATTAGCGCAATTAGACAAAATCTGTCGATCGCGCCCTCTTAATCCAATATCATATGATTTCTAAAACCTAAAACGCCCTGCCTACCTTCAATGTATAATATAAATTCAACTAGTGTGGCGGATTTGATAATGCCATTTTTAACAGAATAAATGTACATATAGTCAGCGCGCGAACTTTCCTACTAAACGATACATTTTGCACGCTTACGCTCACTCTCAAGCCATCCCGTATGAAGAAATATGAGAAACTACGATTTGGGGGGGGGGGGTTAAAGGAAGAGATTGATAGGCGAATGGTGTATGACGTCACAAGGGATTTTTTTTGGGGGGGGGGGGGGGGGGTTCGCGAATATACAAATACAGTATATAAGGGTAAGCATCCTATATACATATATAGTTATAATTAAGTTATATACCTTTATTGAAATTATAATATATATATATATATATATATATATATAGAGCCTCTATATAATATATATATAATATATATATATATAGCCTATATAATATTCTGCCTATCCAATGCACCAGTCCAAGAACCGCCTCATACTCATATTATATGAGTATTTAAAGTGAAAACTAATGACACAGGGATGTAAATGATTATGAACTTGAGCGCACACTGATTAGGATAACACAGAGCATTGTTGCTGCCAGTGATAATGAACCACATACGAAAGCCTTGTCAGCCCGTTCATCATCAATATATTTGACAATGATAATGCGAGCTGCTCTACCCTGAATCGGTGTATGAGAAGAGTGGTGCTCTGTGTAAAGTAGGAGATACTTTTTTCAAAACTAGACTTAATATATTAACATATCGTTCACGCACAGTGGTGCGTGAACAACTCTTTCTTGACCCCGTCTAGCACTTCTTGGACGGCTCTTCTGAGAGCTATAACTGTTTTCAGAAGAAATTACACCATACGCACTTTACACAAAAAGATAGAGGCGTCGTCGCGAATAATTTGGTGTAAATATCGAACAAATTCGTTCACTACAAAAAGTTTAGAACAAAGTTTATTTGGCCAAAACATTGTTCAGCTGAGTAAGCTTTATGTCCGCATGATATAGATCCGCCCAGCTTCACGCCTCTTGTCGACAGCACGCAAAAACCAAATTTCGGCTATTTTACAATTTGTATTGTGTGAAAATATTTCACAGTCGATAATAATAAAACGGTTACCATTTTATAAAATGATATTGTGCACATTTGTGTTTAAAACAAAAAGGCACCTAGAGAAAAACATGGACCAGTCTGAAAAGTGGGTCCTGCAAAAAGACAAATCGTTTATGTGTGCATAATAATAAACCTTAAAAAAAAAAGACAAGAATAACAAAAAGTATTTAGCCTTAAAAATTCAAAGTTAAAAAACAAAAAGTATTTAGCGGCAGCTTTTAACATTCATAGGCCAACAGAACTCAAGAGTAATGCCATTAGATATTTTGAAAAATTATGCACTTCCCAGCAAATCTGTGAAGCGACTCGAAAAAAAAATTGTTTTAGATTTAATTTTGATAAATAACAATGACATGATAATAAATAAAAAAGTAACGCAAACTAATTTTTGTGATACTAACATAATTGATATACAAATAAAGTTAGAAACCACAAAACCTAAAACTCATCCTAAAGAGACAGAAGAAATATTTGAAGGATTAAATATGGATTCAAAGTAAGTAAATTTGGCAAGTAAAAATGAAGAATTAATTGATGTAGAATTAGTGGAATTGCTATTTAGCGAAACCTCTCAGAGAAGAAATACAACGTTCGGCACTAAACAAATGTAAACTTATACAGGTGAAGCATGTTTCGAAGAGACAATAAAGAAGACGTAGGAAGCTCGAGACAAAAATCAGAACGTTATTTGGATAACGGAAACAAAGCTAAAAGTTTTCCAGTTTCAAAACGGACGCAAAATCTACGTGGAATGGAAACGGACTTAAAACAAGTACTCATCGGCAAGACGAACAAGGAGGCAAAAAATGTACCTAAAAACTTAAAATATAACCCAAAATATTTCTAAATCTTCACGAAAAGGAAAATGAGATGTAAAGAAAGTGTTGGTCTGTTAAAAATGTTGCAAACGAATACATAAATGACCCAGAATAAATGAGCAAACTGATTAAGAAAAATTTAACCCTGTGTTCAGTATCCTTAAACACTAGCTGAAAATGAAAAATCCGGATGAATTCTCCGACAAATCAGTCAAAACCAGGTAGAGATACGATTCTACAGCATTAACTGATTTGTAATTCTCGAAAGGGGACGCAATATAAGCTCAAATATGACAAAAATCAGCACTAGGGCCAGATGCATAGTGTGCCAGTTTTTTAAGCAGTGCAAAGAGAATTCTGCCAAACTACTGTACAGGGAGGGTCTTCATTACACTTTTTACTACTTTATTATTGCCGAAACAGACTTAGTTAAACGGGGTAATGCGAGGGGGGATTTAATTATAATACTTAAGTCGGAGAGGGACACAAAAGAAATAGTTTAAATTCACAATTACATTCTAACACGAAAGGATACCTTTTTAAACGCGACGCTGCCCAGTGACTGGAGGGTACTTCCTCTCTCTCGCCCCGCTTGGGCCGACTCCTGGTTGTCAACCAGTATTTTATTGTAATTTTAATAAACTTATAACCAAAACATTCTAATTAAATATAATTATAATATAAATAACCATAATTTATCGTAATTTCATTTATTTAATATTATTATCTTCTTTTAACTTCTTATAACCAAAACATTCTAATTTTAATTAGACATTACTACAGGGGCCATGTCCCCTCCCATTAAAGTTTTGACAAGTGTGGTTAAATTCAAAAGGATAAAATAGCTATGACGGTACTTTGGGCTACTACCCGATACTGCGCTAGCATTATAACCCCCCCCCCCTTTTATATACAAAACTGGATTTTGGTCTCTCCTATATTTTCATTCTGGTTCCAGTCTTCCGCGCAAAGCAATTTTACAAACATAAAGGTTCCACTAACTGTTCTGTTGTAAGATAATGATAAAAATAAATTGAATACATATCACGGCACTGAGAAGATTCAAATAAACAACCTCGAACGTGAAATAACACAAAATCCATTTTTTAGACAGTTTAGTTTTATGTATTCAAAAGGTGTTTAAATTTTAAAATAACCGTCCAATCGCTAATTCAAATTCCATTTGCAGATGACATTTGGCAACATCTCCCAGCTCCAAACGTGCCATGCAAATCTAAAATGTTAGGAGAGCTTTCTGTCGCTTTTAATTACTTTCTAACATTAGTAACGTAACTGTAATGTGAGGCTTTGAAAGAAAACATCCCGCTCATAATTATATAATAATTCATTTGCTCTCTTTTCATAGAGAATATTTAAGAGGGCGGAAAATCGTTCCTCGTCTTTTAGCTAATTGGATTGAGATGAAACATGCGGACGTCCTCCGCTGTGTGTGTGAAGGTACTATTTAAAAGTACTTTCCATATATGTTCCATAAATTGCTCGCTATTTAACTATTATGCTTTTAAATGAAAGAGAAAGAGAGAGAGAGAGAGAGAGAGAGAGAGAGAGAGAGAGAGAGAGAGAGAGAGAGAGAGAGAGGATGAAATTATAATGAAAGATAAAGTTTGAAAAACTTTCTTTACTTTAGAATTTTTGCTTATGTAATATATTTTCACAGACGTACAGCCATTTATGCACAAACACACACACACACACACACACGTACGTGTGTGTGTGTGTGTGTGTGTGTGTGTGTGTGTGTGTGTGTATAAAATTAAAGAGCATACTGAAATTATGACCGTATTTGTTATTGCTCATATCCAAAGATTAACACTGATGGGTTGGAGACTCGAATCGAACAATCCTTTATGAGAGACATCTAGTATCATATCGTATATTTGTTTGCTAAAATATTTCATGGAAATTATTTTGAAATTTAAAAATAATTACTCGGCTCTAAATTTGCGATTAGAAACGTTAAAATTTATTTGGCTTCGTTGGCTGATATTACGTGTATTTCAAATGAAATGCTTGCTTTACGGGTATCGAGATAAGAACACTGAAAATCTCATGTAATTAGTGCATATATAAGTCAGGCATATTTAAGTTTTAAATTGTTTTTCATCATTCACTTACGGGTACGCATTAATTAATGAACCAAACATTTTGGTTGGCTGAACATTTATAAAACGGGAAAATAAACACGCCTCAGGAAATATCTCGTCTGGTTCTGAGGAAATTTATTATTATTATTATTATTATTATTATTATTATTATTATTATTATTATTTTAGTTCCTTTTGCTAGCAAATTTGACTTATTCCCATATGAACCTGTAAACATGTCTGAAAATATTTTGATCTCCGTTTTGGGTGCTTGGGTAGAAAAAAAAAGAAAAATTCCTGTAAAACTTGTAAATTGGATTACACGAATTGGGTATAGAATTTTCAGTCAAATGGCATATAGAAAAAATTTAAATTTACTTCGTTTTAATTGTAGGCTACATTCACTTAGCGCTAAACACAGCCATGGACTTTCCCAAGCCAGTCTGAGGAATAAGGAGGGGTGCAGTGACGAGCTCGCCGCACGTAATTCATTTAGTTCTACTTTTAAAGGGACTTATTTCTCGCGGTTGGTGGCGTTACCGCAGTCTTAGTACCCTCAACTAGACGAAAGCAGTTAAACAGATTGACCAATCAACTGATATTCGTTAGTCAAATTGCAATGTCGTAATATACCCTTCAGGGTATAACCTTGTAGTAAAGCGCCAGGCTGTTAATCTGAAGGTCATGGGATCGAGTCTCAGCCAGGACTTCAGATTTCAACGATTAATGCGCTCCTCTGGGTCTCCGATGATGGGGGTATAATGATCCGGATTCCACAAAAAGGTATAGGTCCCTTCTGTCATGACCTTACAAGCTACGAAGTAGGTTAAGCAACCAGAGACATTATTATCATTATCCTAAGTGATCATCCGAACACGGGTTCTGTAAATTCATCTGGAGAATGTTTTAATTATATCAGTGAAATTACATTCCAAAGAGTAGAAAAGAGGCTGCTCGTTATCATAAATGTACACTTAACCTTATTTTGTATTAAATACTGTACAGTTATCGACCAATTAGACTTTAATGCATCAAGTATAAAAAATAATTCATATCGCAGAATATGCGAATGAAAAATAGTAATTGAAGTGAAAATGTATCAACCATCGATATTTTTATACTGTGAAATTGATGTCTTTGGGGAAAATATGTCGGGGGAAATATGTCGGGGGTGAAATATGAAATTCAACTCGATGCCTCGAGAAAAATGACCGATACCAATATCGCAATGATGAAAATACCATTTTTTTTCTCATTTCTTGGTGCCAACTGTACATTTACAGATCTAGTCTGACTCTATGGCTTAAGTACTTGCGGGCTACGTTGTAGCCATTGTCATAACTCAGCTTTCCATCTATCAGAGAAGCTAAGCGACGTTGGGTCTGGGTAGTAGTTGTATGGAAGACCGTCCTCTGAGTCAAGATTATGTAGCGACCAGTGGTTCGGAACCACGTAAAACTAAAGCTCTCCTCCGTCTTATGATCTTAGATGCTGCGAAAGAAATTACACAACTCATTATATTAAAAACTTGTTTCCATCTCGTGTGTTTTGTGATCATTTCAGTAAGGTGAGAACAATAAACGATAAAACAACCATTATTGCCCAACATTGACCATTCATGGCATTTCTCAGTCATTTTGTTTTTTTCTGTACAAAATTTGCGAGTTACATGAAAGTCTACAGATTAACTTAGTCCATAAATGAAAAGTAGCAATAAATTTAGAAAATACCATGGCCATCAAAACGTTGAGTTTCACATCGGAAATCACTAGATTAAAGTTTGTTCTCATCAGTATATATATATATACTGTATATATACAGTGCTTTTTTGAAAAAAAAAAGGTGCCGGTACTCATTGGGATATATATATATATATTAACATAGATCATAACATTAACTTACCGTTTTATAGAAAATTCCAAATTTTCATCAAGTTCTCATCTGCTTCAATATGTCGACTTCGTTCCTTGCTGTTAGTGTCAACTGCTGAGTGGCGCATAATAATTGCATTGTGTACTAGCTCGTAGTTGTTTACTTTTAGATGCCTTACATTTGTTGTGTACGTAAAGTTTATCTACAATTGATTTCAATGCTTACCATATAGCAACTATACTTGCCATGAAATAAAATAGGTATACAGTGTAATTTTATACTACAGAATATTATAATACAATATCGCTTAAGTTTTAGAAAGCTTAAAAATTTAATAAGAAAGATTCTAGATAATCTACGAATTAATTATTCAAAAAAGGTGCCACTACGCCGTACCGGTGCGTACCGTCACAAAAAAAGCCCTGTGTGTATATATATATAATTGTAGGCTAATTGTAGGCTTCCCTTAAGGTAGAAAAATAATGAACTAACCGACGATCCAAAAGAAATATCTGAAACATTGAGAGCCCACTATGAATCAGTTTTTAATACCCCAAAAAGTGACAAAGCGATACCTGACATAGATGCATTCTTTGAAGAGAAATTGCAAGGAGACTGTATAACAGCCTTTGATTTTACCTCAGAAGATGTAGCGAGAGCTATAGGACAAATGAAACCACATCCAGCTGCAGGTCCGGAAAAATGGAACGCACTATTAATTAAAAATTGTAAAAATAAAATAGCTACACCTTTATACTGGAAATGGAGAAGATCCCTAGACACTGGGGAAATACCGAGCATCTTGAAAAGATCAAACATTGTCCCTATATATATAGGAGGAGACCGATCTCAAGGAAAGAACTATAGACCAGTGTCCTTGACGTCCCACCTCACCAAAGTATTTGAAAGAATAGTTAGAGGGAAAATTTATGATTTCTTGGAGACACTGGATGGATTCAACGAAAATCAGCACGGACTCCGATCAGGTAGATCATGCCTATCACAACTAATAGAACACTACAACAATATCCTAGATGCACTGGAAGGCAATGACAACTACGATGTCATATACACAGATTTTGCTAAAGCTTTCGACAAATGTGATCGCAGTATAATAGCACATAAAATGAAATATATGGGAATAACAGGCAAAGTGGGAAAATGGATCTACAACTTCCTTAGAGAATGTCTACAGGTCGTCAAAATTCAAGGTATATCATCATCAGAATCGGAAGTACGCAGCTCAGTACCACAAGGGACAGTACTGGCCCCACTCCTGGAGTTCATTATCATGCTAACAGACATAGAGAGCGGAGTAAACAGCAACAGTATAGTAACATCCATTGCGGACGATACAAAGATCAGCAGGAAATCAGCGATGCACATGAAGTGGAGGCCTTGCAGAGGGACACGAACAAAATATACAAATGGTCAGACGACAGTAACATGACATTTAACACCGCGAAATTTCAGCTCTTGAGATATGGTAGAAAAGAGGAACTTAGACTGCATATTATGCTCCAGATAGACAGGAAATTCAGAGAAGCACGAAAGCGATCGACCTGGGGGTAATAATGACTGACGATGCCAAATTCGAAACACAAAATCAGATAGCAATAAATAAAGCAAAAAGAGTCGCAGGAAGGTACTAAGAATACTGCTCAGTTTTGACGTCCCCATATAAAAAGGAAGAAACTAATAAACTAGAAGAAACTGAGAGACATTTCACAGCCAAGATTGATGGCTGCAAAGAACTCAACTACTGGGAAAGACTACGTAAACTAAATCTGTACTCACTGGAAAGAAGAAGAGAAAGGTACACCATAATCTACATATGGAAAATTTTCGAAAAACTGGTATCAAACCTAAAACTAAACCCAATTACTACTCAAACAACACTGGAAAATAGGAAAGGCAGAATGTGTAGTGTTCCCAAATTAAAGGCCCGGCAAGGGATCTCCTCAACACTGAAGGTAAATAGCTTGGTTGTCAGGGTGCCAAGACATTTTAACCAGCATTCAAAGAACCTCAGAAAGTTACAGGGGTCAAAGTTGAAGTCTTCAAGAGAAGACTAGATGCCTGGCTCAGGACTTTACCAGATGAGCCGGGTGCACCTGGCTATGTACAGTGGAGAGCGCAAGAAAGCAACTCGCTCCTCCACCAAGCAGGCCTAGAGGCGTGGCCACCAGCTTGACCTTCGTGTGAATAGAGACCAACACACAGAACAGCAACAAGGTGTGTGTGTGTGTGTGTGTGTGTACACACACGCGAGTACATATGTATATTTATAGTACTTCCGTTTAGTGGCCCCATTTTTTAAATAGACTTTTTTGGAAAGATTTTATTTATTTTGATTAAATATGTTATGCAATTTTACTTTTACTAAACTAACCTAACCTAATCTAACTTAACCTAAAAATGGGTCCACTAAACGGAAAATGTTCCGGTTAGGATAGATTTAGTTTAGTTTAATTTTGTAAATTTAAAACTGCATAAAATATTTAATCAAAATAAATAAAATCTTTTTTGGAAAAGTATATTTCAAAAATGGGGCCATTAAACGAAGTTCCTTATATATATAATATACAGTATATATTGTATATATTACACGAGTTTACGTCCCCTTTGTACGTATAGATTTCTTTAAAGTTCACCTTAAATTGTTAGTAGAAGAATTGTAAATGTAGAGAAAACGATCACAAACTGAAAACGGAAGGGTGACCTTTAAAAGTGGAAAGCATACGACGACCATGTATGAGACCCCCTCTCACTCAGAAGATTGTATATCAAGTAGTGGCGTAACTAGGCCTGCTCATTATATGCACCTGTGTATAGTCTAAAAAAAATTTAAATCCCGACCGGTTACCAGATAACATCTTTTCAATTGTTAAAATTTCAAATTAAGTCTAGTGTTCTATGTTTTATTCATTTGTTTATTTATTTATTTTTTATTTACTTTATTATTTACTTATTTGTTATAAATTAATACAGTTTCTTGTGACATTTAATGTATTTTCGAGTTTTACGCCCTCATGCGTATAGTTTTTGAATATCTGTCTACGCCCATATCTCAAGTATGTGATTCTTCTTCAAACTCACACAGATAATAACACACGTCAATATCGACGTCCATTTTTTAAAAGATAAAGACAATCACTCTTATCAAACTAGAAGAGAATCAATAAATAAAGAGAGGATTTCCTTCACTTATATTGTTTGATCAATCATGTTGAAATTTTTAGAAATAATTATGTATATAATATGGTTTTAAATACTATGGAGATTTTGTTAAAACCGACTTGAAATTAAAACGTTTCACCCCTGTATTTCCCGTTCCTGAATGCTCAAAGCGTTTAGCCCATTTTATGTACAGGGTGTCCCGTAAGTCTGGACCCATAGGGAAAAATAATAAAATTACAAAATAGTCCAAAAATTTATTTATAATATATTTTTTTTTTATTTTTATTATTATTTTTATTATTTTTTTATTATGATCTTACTCCGCTGGAGTTTTATTTGTGGGGCCACTTGAAAGCCAAAGTGTACGAGGTCAAACTTCAGAACATTTTCCACCTTAAAGCACGCATTGTGGAGGCGTGTCAAGAAATTTCTGCGACTGTGATTCAGAAAGTGCTGTCGCAGTGGAGATTGCGTCTTCAACTATGTGTGCGACACAACGGCGGACACTTTGAACAGATTATGTAATAAATTTTTGGACTATTTTGTAATTTTATTATTTTTCCCTATGGGTCCAGACTTACGGGACACCCTGTAGAACAAGCGTATGGGAATGAATGTGTAGTTTAATTCTAAGTATAAATCACAAATTAATTCTATAACTCCATACTTGTTCTTCATAAAATGCGTCGAAAGTTTTAGTTGAGCATTCGGGAACAGGAGATCTGAAATGGTCAACTGTTTTAATTTCAGCATTATTGATCATACAGTAAAATAGATACAGGTTATTTAAGTTAGGTTAGGTTAAGGAAGTCCCTTTTTCACGTATTTTTTCTTATATACCGTAGTGTGATAAGAGTGACTGTCTTGATCTTTTCAATGGGCGTTGATTATTGGCATGTAAGGTAACTTACTGATGTATTCATGGGCGCAAATCGCTAATCAGAAAGTGGGGGGTACATTTGGATATTAAAATTAATGGATTTTAGTACATGTACTTAAAATATCGTAACAAAAACAATATAATAGTAATATAATAATATATAATATAATATAATAATAAAAAAATAATATTTATTCATGTATTATAATTCCTCTTATTACTTTGGAATATCGTTAGCCTACTAACAGTTCCTAATAGTTCCCAAATAGAATGGGTTACAATTGATACTTTGTCTCCGGCCTTCAAAAAGTGGGGGTTACATGCCCATGGCTGTCCATGGCTGTATTCACTGATGTATTGTTGTCGATAGGACAGAGAAGTAACATCACAAATTAAAACCAAAACAATGCTCCAAAAAATAATTGAAACAATGGCGATTTTTAATTAAATTAAAACTATCGACTAAGCAAAAATAAATTCAGAAAAAATTACACATCATTGCTGTAAACAGTTTACTACCTTCAATGGAAATTTTAAGAAAATAATTTTTCTTTGTGAAGTAAACTGCCTAAAGTTAATAAAAACCTTATAATAGTATACCTTACAATAGTTGTAAAATAGAAGAAAATAAAATTTAAAGGCTAACAATAAAATAACATAAGGATTCTCAAACAATTCCACTGGGTTATTTTTAACGTGCAGTTCTACACAAAATGTGCAATTCTAAAACAAATTCTGCAGTTCTGTAGGTAAATGTGTGCAGTTCAAAGATGTGCTTTGCATGCTGTACTAAATTACAAAGAGAGCAGTTATCATAAATTAAAGTTCAATCAGCTCTTTCCAGTTGATATGTAGACTATTATTCCTATTATTCCATCAATAACGTATCATATAGTCGTATGAAAAGGGTCTCACAGACATATTATTACCTGCTGTAAAGTTTCATTTAAAGTATGTTAGCCCATAAAGAATAAAAGTTTCAATTTATGTTCACAAATTTTTTTATTGAAAACACATATGTAAGTGAGTTGGATTGATGAGTAAATAGCATTGATGAGTGAGTAGGATAATGGATAGTGCAGGGCAAGTTGTTTTTCATCTAAATTTGCGTTTCTAAATTTGTGATTCTTCAAATGCGAAAACTGAAAATATCTCGAAAACTGCTCATTTGTACAAGAAAAGGATGTCACATTCTTTCAAAGCACATCAAAATTGACCAGAAAAATAACTTCTGGTCATTAAACTGCCGGTTTTAGTTCAGCGGAATATTTACCATATATATATATATATATATGATACACACAGACAGTGCATGGAACAAGGAACTCTTCTGGGATAATTAAATCCACTATAGTCCGAATAAGTAATGGTAAATGACAAATACCATAGTTTTTCTTTTTCATGATGCTAGCCCGACGTGGGCAACGGGTCACTCGCAAAGAGGTCCCATAAATATAGCTTCCCTCACCAGCTATCTGCAAAGCAGACAGGATCCAGCTTTGGGACATGGATCTAGGGTTTAAAGCACCTAGCCATGCTACATTTAGAACCTCACTATAGTGGATTTAATTATCCCAGAAGAGTTCCTTGTTCCATGCACTGTCTGTGTGTATCATAAAAAACTCAGGGGACCATTCTGAGTTCATTCCCATATATATATATATATATATATATATATATATATATATATATATATATATATATATATATATATATATATGGCTACATATATCTTATTTATACATGTAGGAGATGATGATGATGTCTGTCTGTTCTATGTTTATTTATACGTGCCTAAACAACTAGGGTAATCTACACCAAATTTAGTACACACATTATTTAAGGGAGAAGCAGGGAAGGTTTTAGTAATACACTCCCTCCTCCCAATCACTCCCTAGGTTGCGCTTCGGGGGTCTTTGGCTGGGTAAGGAGCAGCGGGCATTCTAATATATATACATATGTGTGTGTGTGTGTGTGTGTGTGTACGTACATGCATGTGTTTTTATAAGCCGAATAATCTGGATAATGGAATCTGAATAAAGGAAACTAATTCAATTTTAATTTCACCCAAACTTTACATTCGCCAAAAGCTTAACGTCTCTTGAATTGAGTCTGTTGGTGAGAATAGTTGTTTATAAAGTTTATGAGGGTAGACTCTACACTCGAATTCTATTGACTTTGAAGCTTTGTTTTGCAAAGGTATAACAAATACAGTAGGTTTGATTGCGTTGGACTGTGCTAAGTTAAATTATATTAAGTTGGATTGGACGAGGTTCGGTCGCATTAGGTGGGGTGGGATAAAGTTTAGATGGAATGAATTAGACAGCTTTGATTTTCGTCGTTCATTTTCGTCATTAGTATTAATTACATTGGAGCAAACATGTTTAGTGACATATCGTGATTTTTGTTTAATGGTAAACAATATTCGTCTTTCAACATTTTTTTTAAATAAATTATTACTTCCGTTCTCACATTCATCTTAAAATTATTAAAAGTATAAACTAAATTTCTATCATTTATTGAAAGTAATTTTTTTATGCAGGAAAGAGGGGCCAAGGGCGAATACCCACGAAAACGCCTTCCACCCCACCCCACCCCATAAAGAAAGAAGTGGGCCAAAATCAAAGTCCAGGGTTTTTGAGCTGAGTGAACATTCTGCGTTTGAAAGGTTGGAGGTCGTAGGCAGGGGGAAAGATGGATTGAGGAAGATTGTTTCAAAGTTGACCGGTTGAGTAGGCGAAAGATTGAAAATACCGATTAAACCTTGCGTTAGAGAGTTGGACATAAAAGGAATAAGGCTGTGGCAAAAGTCTGGTACTACGTGCTTTCCTTAAAGGAAGAGGTATGCAGTTAGTGATTTCAGAAGCGAGGTGTCTGTTATAATAGCGACAGCAAAGAGAGAGTGAGGCATCATTGCGGCGAAGAGAGAGGGATTGAAGACAGTCAGTAAGAGGCAGGAAATTGATGAGAAGGAAAGCCTTTGATTCCACCCGGTCACCTAGAGCTGTGTGGGTTGAGCCACCCCACAAGTGAGAAGCATACTCCATACAAGGGTGGACAAGACCTCTGTACAGAGAAAGCAACTTAGTGGGAGTGAAGAAACTGCGGAGGCAGTACAGCACACCTAACCTCTTAGAAGCTGTTTTAGAAAGAGAGTATATGTGATCTTTCACGAGAAAAGGAAACGCCAAGAGTGTTAAAAGAAGAGGAAAGCTTAAGTTGTGTTGAAGATAAGGGGATAATCATGTGAAAGAGTGTGACGAGAAGATAGATGAAGAAGCTGAATTTTTGAAGCATTGAAAGACACAAAAAATTTTCTGCCCAATAAGAGATAGTACAAAGTTCAGAGGTCAGTTGCACCATAGCCAGCCTATGCGAATCATGGTGTGACTGTTGAAAAGGACGCTTTGTGAACCGGGTGGAGAATTGAAGGGTGGAATCATCGGCATAGGAGTGGAGAGGACAGGAAGTGCGATTTAATAGATCATTGATAAATAAAAGGAAAAGAGTGGGTTACAGGACAGAACCTTCAGGAACACCATTATTAAAAGCTTTAGGAGAAGAACAGTGTTCATTGACAGTCGCCTGTATAGATGGCAAGAAAAAAGTCAGAGATGAAGGCACAGATAGAAAGAAAAAACCGAAGGAGGCTAGTTTAGAAATTAAGGATTTGTGCTAGACTCTATCAAAAGCGTTTGATATGTCTAGCGCAATATCAAAGGTTTCACCGAAATCCCGAAAGGAAGATGACTAAGAGTCATAGAGATATGCAAGAAGATGGCCAGTAGAGCGTTCCTTGCGGAACCCATACCGACGATCTGAAATAAGATTGTAAGAAGAAAGGTGTTTAAGAATCTTCTTATTAAGTATAGATTCAAAAACTTTAGAAAGGCAAAAAATCAAAGTGATTGGAGGATAGTTGGAGGGTTGAGAGCAGTCACCCTTCTTTGGGACATGCTGAATGAAAGCGAACTTCCGGCAGGAAGGAAAAGTACCACATGAAAGACAAAGTCGAAAGAGTTTGCCTTATGCAGGGTGTCAGCACGAAAGCACAGTTCTTGAGAATAACAAGAGGGACACCACTAGGACCGTACGCCTTCCTCGCGTTGAGCCCAGATAGGGCAGGATAAACACCTTGGAAAAGATTCTAATTTTAAACATAATAAAGTCAGAGGGAGGAAGAGATGGAGTAACACTGCCGGAATCGTCCAGTGTTGAGTTGGAGGCGAAACTATGAACGAAAAGTTCAGCTTTATCAGGAGAAAAGACGGCAACTGAGCCGTCGGAATGGAAAAGAGGAGGGAAAGAAGAAGAAGCAAAATTATTGGAGAGCTACTTGGCTCAGTGCAAGAAAGAGCGAAAAGAATTAGAATTTAATGGTTTTCACATTTTTGTCTGAGAAATGAATTTTTGGCGAGTCTAAGAACAGATTTTGCACGATTCCGGGCTGAAATATAAGCTCAGTGAGATTGAGTTGTATTCATATTGAAGTAGATAGTAAATCTGATTGAGATCCATTACTAAGTTTGATGCGTTGTATGAGTGGTTCGAGCAGAGAAATGAATTATATCCCAATCTTTTGGATGAATACAGCTCATATACCCATCTGTTCATCTGCTCCGTTTCTTGACTAGGTACGAGTTTATATAACCGTGTGGGGTAGATGGGAAGACAATATTTAGGGGAAAACTAAATCTTCAAAACAACTCAACGTTATTCCCGGGTAAAACCCATATAAAGGGTGTCCCAAAAGTCTTGGAGGGGTTTTTATTTGGCTATAACTTTTTTGTTTGGGGATCAAATAAAAAAAGGTTTGTAACACTTGAAAATATATTTATTGCGATTTTAATTACAAATTTAACATCTGGTCAAAATCTTCATTTTCAATACGTAAATCTAAAATCTCATTAGCGTAAGTTATCCGACCCTGATGATCTTGTGGTTTGATTTCTTGAGCAATTTGAATTTTCTACGAGTAAAGATTGATATCCTCTCTTAAAATTCGATGTAAGGAACTTCTTGAAATGTTTAATTCCTGGCTGCGTCGTCGGACTGATGTGGATTTTCCTCAACGCTTTCACGAACCATCTCAACCAGAATTGGACTTCGGCTTGTCCGAGGACGCCCAGTCCGTGGTTCGTCTCCTTGACCCTTTCCCATACGAAATTTAGCGACGTACCGTCGAATAGCTGAATCAGAAGGAGCAGAACGTGTGTTGAATTTTAATCTAAACGTTCTTTGAGCGGCAGCGATGGAAGAGTTGTTTGTCAAATAAAGTTCCACAATAGCCACACTTTGTTGCACTGTCCAGGATTCCATTTTCGTTAATAGCTGCAAGGGTACTTTAATTGAAAAATAAAAATAAATAAATTAATCAAAAATGAAAAAAGTTATAGCCAAATAAAACCTCCAAGACTTCTGGGACACCCTGTGTATATATATATATAATATATAATATATATATATATATATATACAGTATGTGTGTGTGTGTGTGTGTGTGTGTGTGTGTGTGTGTGTATACAAGTTTGTACAGCCAAATCGTGTAGGTTACCAATATGAAGATAGGTGCGGTAATTAGTAATTAAGTTGTCAAGGTAATTAAATAGTTCATTATTAGAAGAGATTGTAGTCACTAATCGACCAGGGAAGTACTCCGTTTACCAATATGAAGATAGGTGCGGTAATTAGTAATTAAGTTGTCAAGGTAATTAAATAGTTGATTATTAGAAGAGATTGTAGTCACTAATCGACCAGGGAAGTACTCCGTGGGGAGGTACAAACACTTCTCCCTCTATTTTTCACTACATAAACAAAATGGCATCGTGAGCCTCGGAGACCTTGATTTCGGCTCTCACCTTCTATATATAGGGGAGGGGAGCATTTCTGCGGGCGTTCGCCCTTGGCTCCTCCTTCCTCCATAAAAATTTGTGGGTCACCAGTTGAATTATCAGTCAAAAAAGAAAAAAAGGGTAGACTACCCTGCTTTTTCCTTTAATTAACAAACTTAATACTACACACACACAAAATGCGAGTTCCATACGCAGACACAAAGGAAAAGGAATGTTTGCACACGTGTTGAACGTTTATGTCGGCCGAGCGAATCTACAGGGTGATCCGTTTTGATATGGCTAAATTAAAAACGCTGTGAGAATCTACCGAGAAGTGATACAGAGCTCATATGTTGCACGTATGGTCATAAAATGTGGGAGTTTGTAATAGGCCATGCCATCCGCTGCCAGATGTAGGGGCGCCATCTGCTGTCAGACTTATAAGATATATGCCAGTTTCGAAGATGGCGGCAAATGCATAACAACGTGTGAAGTGTGTCATTTGATTTGCTAAGTTTGAGAGTGTGACAGCGGTACAGCGTGAGTTTCGCCGTGTGTATGGTGTTCGAAAAGTTCCTAAATACGACTCCATAGTGTAGTGGTACCGCACATTTGAAGAAAGGGGTCTATCACTAAACCACATGCAGGTGGTCGTAAGAATTAACCTCTCGTTATGACCTCTGTCGTGTCCGGAAGGGGGGGGGGTCATGTTAAAGACTAATTAGGTTTGTCACAATCTACTATCTTTGTGGGCATTGTTTGCCAAATATTAAACTATACAATGTTACTGTTTCCATTTCACATAAATTTTATTTTATCCATACCCAAACGGATCACCCTGTTTAATCACTGAGTTAAATATGCGAGGTACGTGTGTGAACTTAACATACAGGAGATGTTTTCTGCAGCGCGACTGACAGAAGACTCAAACTTCAACTATTAAATCTTGAGGAACGTGAGCAGGGGCGTACCTAAAGTATTTGGCACCTGGGGCGGATCCTTCCTTTGGCACCCCCCATAAATAATTTTAAAATTTAAACTTATTTATTATTATTATTATTATTATTATTATTATTATTATTGAGTTATCAGATTATCAACCCAGACAAGCAGAGACAATTAATAATTATCAATGCCAATGCATTAACACTAATTCAATATAGTATGGTGCTGCTCACCGTCACTATAACGCTAGCTATTATAATTGATAATTTACCGGATATTATAACATCACGACGATGCATTTATAAACACTTAAACTCACTATGATACCACATTGTCAAAAATTACTGGACACTGGTATAATTACCATGATATTGTTATAAACACCAGCACTTTATGCTTTATCATAATTATTTAATGAAACATACTTCATGTATGTGGAGTCACAGTGTCAAGTGAACAAGACTTGGAATGTCAGTTGCAGCCAGCTGGCTATGCTCAACAAACTGATGACTAAAACCGTAAAACGTCAACAAACGTTCACCTTTCGATATAATTTTTATCAAATATTTAATTTTTCGTTTGTAAATTTTGTATTGCCAATAAAAATAAAAATTATTTTATAGTGGAAATTAACATTAAGCTGTTGTAATAGTTTGAACATTTTTAATTTTTTTTCTTACTTTGGCGAATTTTTCATTTGGTTTGAAAACTTGTACTGGTATTTCAACTCTCCCGATGGCACCCCTCTCCTGGCTGTCACCCGGGGCGGACCGCCCCCCTCGCACCCCCCTTAGTACGCCACTGAACATGAGACTTGAGAAATTTCATTATTTATGGTCGTATTTCCAGTTCCTTGGTGACGCGCTTGGTTGGTTTTGACGGTCGTTCATTCAGGTTCACTTTCTTCAATTCTGCTTTACGATATCGTGGAACTCTTTTTATGAGGTTGACCACTATTTCAGACATTGGTAAAAAATGCTCATTAACGCAAAGGACGTCTCTCGTCGTAACGTCAACTTAGTAAGCTTGAAGGCCTTCTTTAGTATAGATTTCTGTTTGTAACAAGGATTTGTGGTGTCTTTAATAAACTGCGATAAATTTACTTTTGTCCGTGTTTCCTCAGGAATTTCTACAGACATCTGAACCTCATAAAAATTCTGTATGAACAGACAGAACCTTCTTAAGGGTGACTTTTTATGATGAAATTCGACATGCACCTGAGAAATGTTATGCGGAGTTTCTTCAATAAAACTGTAGACCTTAAAAGAAATGTTTATCGGCACCATTATATATATTAGTATACACACACACACACACACACACATATATATATATATATATATATATATATATATATATATATATATATATATATATATATATATATATATATATATATATATATATAATATATATATATATATATATATGAGAAAATCTCAATAAACACTGGCTTAAGCCCATATAAAGCGGCCTTTCTTTGCTTTTTTATCATCGCTGAATTGAGCCCCACTAAAACCGATCAGAGTTGTTTACACATTAATTGGTAAAACTCGAATGTATCGAATGTATTAATCGCTATTCAGGGACAACATTTGGATATTTTTCAAACCCCGATTATTGCCGATTAAGATTAAGATACTTTTAAACGGGTCACGATTCAGCGGTGAAAAACGGCATTGTACAGACAGCCGTGTGATAGGAACTTTAAACAATGCTTTGAAACTGCATGCAACCAACAGACCAATCGTGTTTTCTCCTCTACAAGGTTGACTTTCATTTCTCGCGTGCCAGGAGAGGGCACTGTTGAACTGTTGGTTGCCTGCAATTTGATATATATATATATATATATATAATATATATATATATAATATATATATATTGTCCCCCAAAAAGCCCCTATTTTTACTTGCACGTTATTTATAATGGATGTATATTTTATTATTGGGGTTTGTTCTTCAGAAAGGTAACAGATTGGAGTTTTTATTCCCCATTTACCTACAATACATGTTTCTAATCTTTCATTACTTAATAACTAATAAATATTGTATATTTAAACCGTTCTTTCACCATTTCACACTTAAAGCAATAACATTTCCTAATTTTTACGAAATTAGAAAAAGACCATACGTCTACCAATAGACTAGCCTTATATCGGTATCGGTATCGGTATCAGTATCGGCCTGTTTTTAGAGTAACGGTATCGGTATCGACCAATACTGCCGATACTTTTCCAAGTTCTCATTTTAAAATTAATATTTAATTATTTATAAAATGCAATTGAATAAATTTTCATTTGAATAAACTGATTGAATACATATGAAGTTTCATCATTTTTCATTTCTTCCTCTTATTTTTGAAACTGCTCTAATTTGAAACCAATTGCCTATCACGAGATTATTACATCAATTTTTCACTAGAATTAAACATTAACGCCTAGGGCGGACCTATATCTAGAGGTATACTTATGCAACGCACCTCGGACCCCGAGTTGGACTAGAGTAATGTAGTAATTAGTAACTATATAGTGGCACACGTAGTTATAAATAGTGTCTACTCTCTTGTGACTAAATTTATTTCAGTACGTTATATTTATACATTGAATGTGCTACAGTATGTACGACTATTACTGTATAAATAATTATTGATAAAATATGTTTTTATTGATTTTTAAAATACAGTATTGGTATCGGCAAAATATCGGCCTATTTTGAGTATCGGAGTATCGGTATCGTTGGAAAAACGAGTATCGGTATCGGCCAAAATTCTGGAATCGATACATCCCTAATATATATATTTAATTTTGTTGAGTTACTTGTATCATAATTTGGCTGCTGATGAAATGTAGTTAGAAAATAACGGAGGTAAAGAATGGACTCCGCCCGCCCTTAAAGTTGGCTTAAGGTAGGAGAGATTTCTTTCTTGACCTTTTGATCTTGCATAACCGGTATTGAGTCAGGTGTTCACTTTCCGCTTCAAATTGCCACATCGACACGAAGAATATTCTTTATATTTTTACCAATTTCTGGGCATTGTTTACGTGTGAAAAGAAAAAGAACAATCCTAATAACCCAACTGATCTTTTGGAAGTAATACAACAAAACTGGACCAACAACAACAACACCCAAATTGATTGAATGGGTAACACAAGAAGCGGCAGCTATATTGATTGAATATAATATATATACGGTCAGAAATTACGAATTCCTCGTCCGGATTCGATCTCCACAACATCCCATGAGCAGCCCAGCGTCTTAACCATAGGCAACCCAGAGTATCCATTCGTCTACTAACCAATTTTTATTGTGTGGAAAGATGAACAGCTGGGTTTGCTGCACGCCACCTTCCGTCAGAGGGTTTCAAACCCTGGGCCGGTGGATTCGTAGTCAGCAATGCTAACCAATAATAATATATATATATATATATCAACGTAAAGAACGACGCTTGTATAGGAGAATATTCCGCGCAAGATGAGGAGGGAGAACGAAACAAATGAAAAAATGAGGTAACCACCCGGGAATCGAACCCGGGATCTTCCGATTACCTCATTTTTTCATTTGTTTCGTTCTCCCGCCTCATCTTGCGCGGAATATTCTCCTATACAAGCGTCGTTCTTTACGTTGATTATACTGCGTGTTTGCAGTTAAAATGTATATAATGTACGGCATGCGGAAGGCGCCCCCTTGGGGCATTGGTTTCTGCGCGTATGTAGGAGAATTACGGCATTTGATCGAGTGAAGCCATGGTGTAATGGTTATCATATCTGACCGGCAATCGGAAGATCCCGGGTTCGATTCCCGGGTGGTTACCTCATTTTTCATTTGTTTCGTTCTCCCTCCTCATCTTGCGCGGAATATTCTCCAATACAAGCGTCGTTCTTTACGTTAATTATACTGCGTGTTTGCAGTTAAAATGTATATATTATATATGTATGTATATATATATATATATATATATATATATATATATATATATATATAATATATATATATATAATTATATATATATATATAAACGTTTATGAAACTAAAGTTACCATTTTCAATAACTAAAAGTAGAAAAATTCTAGACAATGAAAATAAAATTTTAAATCCATAATTAAAATGGAACTAAATTTTCTATAGAGTTAAATCACAGAAAATATTCCACAAAATATTTAACCCAAAATTGAAGCTTATCTTTCATCTATGAAACATGAGAGAGATCCTTTCATGGACGTTAAAATTAAAATTATAATATGGAGAGAGGAAAGATTAAATTGGTTGCTAAAATATATTATTTATCTTAGTGTAAGTCGCTGTTATGACGTTTGACTGACGACGTATGCTCATGAAGTGTAGTTTATATATGAGAGAATTTGGTCTCAAATGAAGCTGAAATTGGTTTCCATTTGTTAACTACTACGATAATAAGGAGAAACTAAAAGAATATTCGATGAAATGTTCACTTCTTACACTCTTGGAGGTTAAGGCCTTGATCACTGCGGGTAATGCTAATACCAATGGTGACACCTATGTCGGTATTGACGGTGGTCACTGTGAGAGCTAATTTTTTGTTTCCGGATTCAAAAAATTTAAGAAATGGCAACAACTTCAACAACCTCGGAGTCACGTGGAGAGGGGACCATAAATGCCCATACCTCTGGCTGCCCCGCTGCCGATACCGGGAACGCAGACCGGGCAGTGGAGCTAGATCTGACCGCCATTCGAGATCTTTTGGGCCTCTGTCTGATTCACTTTTCTGAAACTTTTGCAACATTCGTGGCCTTTCCTCAAATTCTCAATCCGTTGAACACAACCTCTCCTCTAAACCTCACCTTCTCTTCCTCACTGAAACTCAGGTGCAGTGGCGTAGCGTGGTCTTTTTTGAGGGGCAAATGTGTTATAAATTCCCGAATGGACAAATATGGCACCTTTTCCGTGACTAATATATGTTTTTCAAGCCACTACGTCACAGGCTTAGCCATGCTATAATATAATGTAATATTATGAGAAGCTGAATTTAAAATTGGCCACAGGGAAATGTATCTCTCTGTCTCTGTCTGTCTATCTGTCTGTCTGTCTCTCTCTCTCTCTCTCTCTCTCTCTCTCTCTCCTCTCTCTCTCTCTCTCTCTCTCTCTCTCTCTCTCTCTCTCTCTCTTCTCTCTCTCCTTTATTGCCAAAAAGTTTTACAACCGGTTCTAGATTTCCGACTGGGCCAGATGTTTGGGACGACTGACAACAACCCCTTTTCTGTACCCTCTTACTTTCTCTATACTCAAGTTCACTCAAAATATGGATGTTGTGTATATGTACGCAATGACCCAACTTGTTCTCAGATTCCCGAACTCGAATCCTCCGAATTCTATACCATCTGGCTACGGCATACACGCCAGTCTCAAAATAAATACATCTGCGCTGTCTACCTTTCTCTTAATTTTACTGACTATCCAAAATTCTTTGACTACCTAAACTCCAAAGTGGAATACATTCTATTCCACTCTCCTTTTGCTGAAATTTAAATTTTAGGAGATTTCAATGTTCACCATCACCTTTGGTTTTCCTCTCATCTTATCACCACCCCTGGTGAACCAGCTTACAACTTTTCTATCCTGAATGACCTAGAGCAGATTGTACAGCACCCTACTCGTTTCTCCGATCACCTTGTAGATAGGTCCAACATTCTGGATTTCTTTCTCACCTCTAGTCCTTCTTCTTCTTACCCTGTCAAACGTTTTTCTCCTTTGGGCTCCTCTGACCACAACTTATATCTATTTCCTGTCCTATCGCTCCAATTCGGCCTTTGGATCCTGTGAAGAGGAGGTGCCTTTCGCACTTTGGCGCCGCTGATTGGGAGGCCCTAAGGCAGTACTTCTGTGATTTCCCATGGAATGATTACTGCTTCCGTGGCCAGGGTCCTTCCGAGTGTGTTGAACGCATCACGGAGTTGATTCTCTCCGACATGGTGGCGTACATGCCATACTCTATTCCTACTACTAATGCAAAAAATCTTGGTTCAGCTTTACTTGTTCTAATGCTGTCCACAACAGAGAGGGGGCTTTCAGAATTTGCCGTCGCCATCCAACCTCTTACTCTCACTTACCTTATATTTATATCCGGAATCGTGCAAAATCTGTTCTTCGAATCGCAAAAATTCCCTCATCCGACAATAATTCTAATTCTTCTCGCTCTGCCATCTAGCTAAACACCTCTCCAACAACTTTACTTCCTCTTCTTTCCCTTATCGTTTCTATTCAAACGCCTGAGTTGCTGTCTCTTCTCCTGACAAAGCTGAAATCTTCGCTCAAATTTTCGCCTCTAACTCATCCATGGATAATTCCGGTGCTGTTCCTCCATCTCCTCCTCCTTCTGACTTTATTATATCTGAAATTAGAATCTCTTCCAAAGATGTTCTTTCTGTCCTATCTGGGCTAATCGCTAGAAAGGCGTACGGTCCTGATGGTGTTCCTTCTGTTATTCTCAAAAACTTTGCTTCTCTGCTGACACCCTGCCTACGCAAACTTTTGCGCCTTTCTCTTTCATGTGGTACTTTTCCTTCCTGCTGGAATTAGCCTTCATTCAGCATGTCTCAAAGAAGGGCAACCGCTCGCAACCCTCCAACTATCGTCCAATTGCTTTGATTCCACGCTTCACTTCTGTACCCGCTTCCCAAATCGTACTTCTCAAGTCACTCCATGCGTCGCGTATTGCAGCTATGGTACATCTGACCTCTGATCTATCTGCCATCTCTGATTGGGGAAGAGAAAACCTTGTTGCTTTCAAAGCTTCAATACCTCATTCCCTTTATTTGTCTACTCGTCACAATCTTCCACACGACTATCCCTTTACCTTCAACAATACACAACTCGATCCTTCCTCTTTTCTTAATATTCTTGGCGTGTTCTTTTCTCGTGATCTTTCCTGGAAAGATGACATATACTCTTTTCCCAAACAGCTTCCAAGAGGTTAGGTGTGGTGTATCGGCTCCGCAGTTTCTTCACCCCCGCTCAGTTGCTGTACTGCTATCTTTGTACATGGGTCTTGTCCGCCCCTGTGTGGAGTACGCTTTTCATATGAGGAGTGGCTCAACTCAAACAGCCCTACTTCACCGGGTGGAACGAGAGGCTTTTCGTTTCATCAATTTCCGCCTCTTACTGACTGTCTTCAATGTTCCTCTCTTCGCCGAAATATTGCCTCACTCTCTCTTACTATCATTACAATGGATACTACTCTTCTCAACTTTCTAATTGCATGCTTCCTCCTTTAAGGAGAGCGCGCAACACCAAAGTTTCTACACATTCTCATTCTTTTTCTGAACAACTCTCTAACGCAAGGTTTAATCGATATTTTCAGTCTTTCATCTACTCAACTGGTGAACCCTGAAACAATCTTCCTCAATCTATCTTTCCCCCTGTCTGTGACCTCCAATCTTTCAAACGGAGAATGTCTCGGCATCTCGAAAACCCAGGACCTTCATTTTGGCTCTCTTCTTCTTCTATAGAGCGACGGTTTTTGCGGACGTTCGCCCTTGGTCTCTCCTTCTTGCATACAGAAAAATATATATGTATTATATATATTAAGGGTAGAGAGAGAGAGAGAGAGAGAGAGAGAGAGAGAGAGAGAGAGAGAGAGAGAGACAAAGTTTATTGACACTGAATAATTTGAAGGTTTCATTTATTATTTCGAATTGCGATACCTAATATCGCCGATATCTCTCTCAAAGGCAAATAAATAAATATATATATATATATATATTATACTGTATATATATATATAACCTTTAACCTTTGGTTAGCTTCCCCCGAATTGTTCATTCTGACGAAGGTCAAGCTTTTCACTCCACCTTAAACCTACAGTTTAACGTGGAATCCGAACCACGCCCCATCAGCAGCCCAGCATCTTAACCACTAAGCCACTTAGGGTACCCATTTATCTACCAACCACTTCTTTATTGTGTGGAAGGATGAACAGTTGGGTTTTGCTGCGCGCCGGCTGCCGACGAGTCTCGAACCCGGGGCCGATGGATTCGTACTCAGCGAAACTAACCACTATACCACCGAGGCGCATATATGTATAATGGGAAAATAATAATAATAATAATAATAATAATAATAATAATAATAATAATAATAATAATAAAAGATTGGCAGAAATTTTTGATCTGTCTAAAATTTAGTTTTGTTCCTTCCATGATCATACTGTTACCTTTTTTAGGATTAAAAGAATAGATTGCCACGTCAAAATTAAAATCCGGTTCAAAAATTACACACACGAAGGGGTATAAAGAGAGAGAGAGAGAGAGAGAGAGAGAGAGAGAGAGAGTTCGTGTGTGTGTGTGTGTTTGTGCATAAATCTTTGGGTTTATTGACACTAAATGTTTGAGGGATAAATTTTTTTATTTCTTTTTTTTAATTTGAATTGCGATACCTGTTGGAGATATGAGGGATTAGCGTAAATTAACAAGCACTGATTAAAAGAAAAAAGGTATTTAAAAATATACAGGGTTTCCCATAAGTCCGGCATCATAGGAAAAATAATAAAAAAGGCAAAACAAGAGCTTTATTTAAAGAACGTGCTCAAAATGTCCACCATTGTTTTCAATACACAAATTCAGACGTGATACCCAGTCAGCAAGCACACGGTGAATGATGTCAGGAATAATGGTGTTACATGCCCCACTAATGCGCTGCCGCAAATGTTCAACACTCCTAATTTTCTCCGTGTATACCATCGCTTTCAAGTGGCCCCAGAGATAAAAATCTAGTGGCGTGAGATCCGGGCTTCTAGCTGGCCATTCCACAGGCCCTTGACGTCCTATCCAATGACCAGGGAATTGTTGGTACAGGTATTCCCTTACTTGGGTGCTGTAATGTGCACTGTGCAGGAGCGCCGTCTTGCTGGAACCATGTTGGGAAATTTCCTTCTTCGTTCAAGACATGGGAAATGCTTCTTCCTTGAGCATACTTAGGTAGGTGCCTCCAGTGACATGTTCATCGAAAAAGAGGGGGCCTATGATGCGATCCTTCCAAATGCAACACCATACCATCACCCGAGATGCACCTTGTTCCTTTGAAGAGGTATACCAGTGAGGGTTGTTTTGAGACCAGTAGCGGGTGTTCTGTCGATTTGCCTCACCATTTCCATGAATTATGGTTTGTAGAAATAGAAAAATATGAATTTCTCCTATGATGCCGGACTTATGGGACACCCTGTATGTTATATTTTATAAGTTCCTCAAATGTTTTAAAATTTTTTGACAAAATATATGAATACACATTTTAGATTCATACTTTTAGTTACGTCTTTATGCTTCGAAAGAATTTTTGAACTTTTATACCTACTTTTGTTATGACCAACTCCCTTCTTTAAAATATTTAATTTTCTTCTTTGTTTCTCAGGTTATTAGCGTCAGATAGCGCATTCGTTCCAGTTTTGGGGTCTGGGCGTTGAGAATCTAGCTCGTTCTCAGCTGCTCTGGATTCGCATGGAGTTCGCCGACCACTCTCCCTGTTTCTACTCGTGTTCAGCCGACTTTTGGGGGATACTCATCCTCACGTAATGGGATATGAGCTTCCTTTATGTTTCTTAAAGCATTAAGAGTTGTTATCTTTGAGATTTTAGATTCTGAGTTATGTAATATTATGAACATTATTATTACACTCTGTTATCCTGTTTTATTTTTAGAAAATTGTTTAAACGAAGCTAAATACAGTATTTTATTTATTTTATTTATTTATTTATTTCAAATATATACAGTTTTCATAAATAAATGTAATTTCATTATTAAATGCAGATGTTGAATACAGTTGTAAACTGCCCTTAGCAAGCGTGTACTCTTTACACGTTTACAGGCCAGAATTTACTAATTAAATATAAAAATAATAATAACTATAATAATTATAATAATAATAATAATAATAATAATAATAATAATAATTATATAATTAAATATAATTATAAAAACAATAATTATATAATTGAATATAATTATAATAATAATAATATTTGTATAATAGATATGATTACAAGATTTTTATACTAGACTTAGAAGACTAAAGGAAACTTAGACTTGGACATATACTTATACAGTAGGGTGGTCCAAAAGTCCCTATATACATATTTTGCTGAATTAATAGTATTTTAGGATAAAAATGTAGTAACATAATTAGATATATATTTATTTATCAAGCTTAGGTCTAAGATTCTATGTGAGCACCATCAGTGTCTCTGCAAATCTCAAATCTGTCCACTGCATTGCAGAACATATTCTCAAGCATCTCTGCGGTTATTTTAGCGACTGCCGCGACAATGCGAGTTCACAAATCCTGCAGGTCTGCAACTCTTGTTTTGTAACCATCAGACTTATTAAAGACCCACGCAAAAAAGTCTAATGGTGTTAAATCCGGAGATCGTGCTGCCCAGGGCCTGTTTCCACCACCTCTAATCTAGCGATTTGGTAAGAGCTTATCAAAGTACCTTTTGAACGAAGTTTGCATAGTGACATGGCGCTCCTTCTTGTTGAAAGACAGCTGCCGAAGCATGTCAAGATAAATTGGCCCTGTTACCGTAGCTTCTGCAAAGAAAAAAGGTCCATAAATCTTCGATCTTGTCATACCCAATCAGACATTAAATTTAGGAGAATCTCTCTCCCCCATTCGTAGAACTCGGTTTTTTCACTAACCCAGATATAGCAATTATGTCGATTAACCTTTCCGCATGTGTGGAATGTCGCCTCATCGCTGAAGAGAATGTGGTTTAATAAGTTTTCGGTTTGAATTTTTTTAATCAATTTTGTGCACAAGGCAGCTCGTCTTCGATAATTCTCTTCGTGTAACTCGTGTAGCACGTGAATATGCCGATTTTAAAATCCTTAGAACAGTCGTTTTTGGTATGCTCAGTCTTCGTGATGCTGTGCGAGTTGACATTCTAGGATTTGTTTCAAAGTCATCTCTTACCAATTCGACATTTTTTTGAGAGGTACCTGGACGTCCAGATCTTGCCTCATCATGAACAGATCCTGTTCTTTTAAATTCATTGACCAGCCTCCAAATTGCTTTGTCCGTAGGTTCTGGTATGTGAAATCTTCTTCCGAAGTTTTCTCGAATTTCTTTGCACTTCTTCCCTTGGATACGTAGTGTTATTACCATCACACGTTCTTGTACACCCATTATCATCTATGGCCTGTAGAAAATAAAATAGGAATATCAATATTTCAGCAAAATAGATAGGGACTTTTGGACCACCTTGTTTTAGGAGCTAAATACAATGAACAATGAAACCAGTATGAAAATGTAAGGAACTTACAGATTAGGACGTATACTTTTATTAGACGCTTAGTACAAAGAATAATGAAATATGAGATGTGGCGGAAAGTGATAGGAGAGATTTTGAAAAGGAAAAAGAGTATTTTTGCAAGGAGAAAGAAAGAAGTGCCTTCAGTAACTTTGCAAGTTGTTAACTTTTAATTGATTTATAAAAGATGAGAGCAGTAATTGTTTTTAATTCATTCGGTAGATTGTTCCATAAGTCTACTACCACTAAATGCTGTAAGTGTAAGAATGTTTGTGACGTATCAGAGCGTTTATTATATTCTCGATTAATAAGGCCGGAGCAGATTGTTTTGTAACTCTGAACATTGGGGAGCACATCTGTATTTCAAACATATCTTTAAATTTTAATATATGCAGTTGCTTGAAGCTTCCTGATGTATGAGCATAATAATCAGTCTTGTTTATTTTAAAAAAAATTCTCTTCTGGTTCATGATTAAAGGGTTGATGATGTAATCACATGCACTCCCATATGCGATAATATTGAATGTGAGATGTGGATAAACTAGAGAGAAATATAGCGTTTTAAGTGTATTTGTGGGAAGGAAATTTAAATTTTTTAGTATAAAAGAGAATTTCGATAATTTATGATCTATATTTTCAATACGTTTATGAAAGGATAGTTTGTCATCAAATACAAAATCTCAATAATTTCTCCTCAGTGACGAGTGATATCTAGTGCAACTCGACAATATTATTGCAGTCTGGTATTAACTTTTTTTTTGTGATTAATAGGAAGTTTGTTTTGGTTTATTTAAGGCAAATTTTTTGGCTTTCAGCCAGTTGTATACTCTTGCGAGCTCTCTATTTACATTTCGTTAAGGGATGTCAGATCACTGTCTGAATGTATCTTGAAGGTGTCATCCACATATTAGAAGTCTTTCTCGTTATGAGAGTTGTAAAGTCAGTCATGTAGATCAGAAACAGTAGGGGGTTCAAAATGCTTCTTTATGAAACTCCATGTGTGATTTTTAGTTCGGTGGTAATGATGTTATTATGTTTGATCTATTGGCTTCCGTTGCATAGGTATGAATTAAACCAATTTAGAACAACGTTATTTATTCTCTAGTGAGATAATTTATAAGTATGTCGTCGGAGATTATATCAAAGGCTTTTGATAAGTCCATAAACAAGAGAACAGAAGACTCTTTATTATTAAGGTATTTTATATAGCACATCTAAACACCGCTGAAATCGCGTAGTTTGTTTATGGCCGTCCCTAAACCCAAATTCATACTTCGATATGTGGCTATCTTCCTCGACATATTTCGAGAGCTGCATGTACGCAAGTTCTTAAAATATTTTTCATAATGTGGGTTTCATGGATATAGATCGATAATTCGAAGGTAGTGATTTGTCTCTTGATTTAAATATTGGACAAACTCATGCCTTTTTAAATATGTCAGGGAAAATACCATGACGGAGATATGAGTTGAGTAATATTGATGAAGGGATAGCTAAAGTATCTGAGCAGTATTTAAAGACAGCGTTTCGAATAGAATCAAGGTTACATGATTTGTTTTATAGGGTGAAAATAGCCGTTTTGACATTTCTGGAAGAGATAGGAGAGGAGAAAATATTAGCTAGGGGATTATAAAAATACCATTCTTCGTAGCTGCCAGTCGAGGGCGATATAAGATCAGATGTATTTTTTCTACGGTAAGAAAGTACGTATTTAGATGATTCGCTATATCTAATGGTTCGTTATAAGTAGTGTTATTTATTGTTATATTTGTGGGAAAACAACTTTGTTCTTTCTTCCTATGTAAAGTTTCATTGATAAGTGTCCATTGTTTCTTAGAATCGCCTTTGTATTCCTCAAACTTATCGCTGTAGTACTCTGATTTAGCTTGGATTGGGGTATTTAGTTGGTATGTGTAAATGATGTAACTTTATTGGGGCATTGTGCCTTTCTTGACGTGTTTATAGATTAAATGTTTTAGCCGTATAGTTTTTTAGGAGAGGTTTATTTAACTAAGGTTTATTTTGCTTTTATGGGTCGTATTTATGGTAGTCACAGGACAAAGTTCGTTGAATGAATTGTATAGTATGTCTGAGAACTTAATAAATTTTTCATTTATGTTGTCAGCCCCTTTGTGGACTTTGGACCTATAATCTGTTGATTCTAATATCTGTTTCAGACCATGTAAATTTTCATTTATTATTCTGACTTTTATTTTTACGCGATCTGTCTCCGGGATTTTATTATCATTATTTAATGCTTAGACACAGATGAAATTGTCACATATTCCCAGCAGAATGGTTTAGGTGACCTTTACACCATATATGGTCTATTAAGGTTGAGTGCTCTATAGGAAATGTAACACGTGTAGTACGCGTCCTGGCTGCGCAGAGGTCATATGTTTCCATTCTGTTTATGAGATTTTAGGGTCACTGTGTTCATTACATTTTAAGAGATCAGAATTGAAGTCGCCCAACAAGATTGTTTTATGCTGTTTTATATTATTATGATTTGAAATAAAGTCCATGGTCTCCAGGAAATGGATAAAACTTCCATTGGGGGAAGGTAGATAGATACTAATTATATTTAAATTAATATTTTCCAAGGTTATATTTCCGGACTATGTTTCAATAGAGTCGGACATTAATGTAAGATCAGTGATTTGTGTACATAAAATGGATTTGTGTATATAAATTGAAGCCCCCCTTTCCTTTTCTGCAGTCACGATAGAGTGTAGTTCACATGGAATTTGATCATAAAAATATCCTTAGCCTCCTTTACCATGTAAATTTTAAACAACTTCTGATTTTACTTAAAACAGCTGGAATTAACGTACGTTTTAAATATAAAGAAAGTACAAAAAAGTCACGCTTAATGAAATAGCGCTAAGATAATGCAGCTAGTTATGTCTATTCTATTGGATGTAAGCAATGTGACTTACAGTAGTTTATATAGGTCAAAAGGGCATTACTTTAGATGTCAAAATAAAACAACGCAAACACGTTTGTAGAACCGCGAAGAGTTGTAATGCATTATTTGACTATTATTATTATTATTATTATTATTACTATTATTATAATTATTATTACTATTATTATTATTAATATTATTATTATTATTATTATTATTATAGTATTAATTGGGAAGGTTTTAAAATTCCATTAAAAAATAAAGACAACAAAAAGTAACATTCTAGAATTTGTATTCATTGATTTTGTAATTAATTTAATAACCTTTCCGGAACTTATAAAGTAGACCACAATTTCTTCAAATTAGTTTTCCCTTTAATCACTATCTTGTTAATTTTTTTTTTTAATGCCAACCAACTATTTCGTTCACGGTGCTTTTTGCCATCTTCTTTGTTCCAGTCCTTAAGAGGCGTATTGCTGAAGGTGTTACACTGTGTGTGTATATATATATATATATATATATATATATATATATATATATATATATAATATATATATATTAATATATATATATATATAATAATAATAATAATAATAATTATTATTATTATTATTATTATTATTATTATTATTATTTATTATTATTATGATCATTATTAGTAGTATTTAGTAGAAAAAGAGGAAGGGCCAAATGACATGAAAAATAAAATTAAGTGACGAGGATATTTTATTAATTTCTGAAGATTTTCCTCCTAAAAGCTGAATTTATGAAAGCCGTTTTCCTCAATCGAATTCCTTCTTTTGTAAAGATCGCAAATGGGTGAAGTAAACTTTGAGAAGATATGATCAATAATCCAAATCAATTTAATTCGTTTTTAATGATTTCAATTAAATGTTTTTCAGTTTGTAGATGTGAGCAATGTTTCCTAATTTTAGAGAATGTGGGATAATGCCAGTGTCGAATGATGTCCTGAACATTATGTTCAGTGAGTATGACATAGTTTTTAATATTTGTTTAGAAATTGAGAGGTCGTGGAACAATGTCGATCTTCAAAATGTCGATATGCATAATGTCAACACCAAAATTTCTAAACTTTCATTATGTCGAAAACCACGACTTTAATCATGGCACTTAAATTCATGCTAATTTAATTTAAATTAGTTCAGGTTAGTTTCAATCTGGTTAGGTTAAATTCCATGATGCCTGTTTAAGTTACGCTGGGTTAGTTTAATTACATAATGCCTGTTTAAGTTACGCTAGGTTAGGTTATGTCTGGTTAGGTTATGCTTGGTTAAGTTAGGTAGTCATTTCATTGAGCATCTGAAATGTACAGTATATATATATATATATATATATATATTAAACCAGTTATAAAGACCGGTTTTAAATTACGGTCAGAGAAATATGATTCTAAATATTTTGTCCATTTCTGAGAATTTCCAAGAATCTCGAAGGTAAAAATGCTTGTTTTGAATATATTCCAATTCGTTGGATAAATTTAAGTTAAAATTTGATATAATTTTCAATGTCATATTGTATAAGTTCATTTCAGTAGTGTTTTATATTATGTGTATTCTTATGTTTGATTGTCCCTAAATATATAATTATTAAAAATAAGACTATTCAAATGTAAAAGTTTATATTAACATACTTATGATGTAATTAATTTGGTAATTTTAACACTTATAAAAAGAACTGCTGCCAGTTAAATCTTGGGTTCTGAACTCGTCTTTTTGGTAAGTTTTCAATACGCTCCTAAATATTATAAAGTTCTAGATTGCAAATTCCCTTAATATAATTAAACCACCAAAACCTTCATCTTTACATTCTTTATCCGTTTGTGGATTGAGAGAGAAATAATGCGAAGAAATTTAAATAAATTTATTACAGTTAAACAAAACTAAACAAACACCCTTTCCTTTCACGTTCAAGAAGGATATATTGGAATGCCAGCGCCGTCTGGTGACTAAATTTGTCACATCCTTAGAATGTGGGGAAAAATTGGAAACCTTGAAAGATTTTAGAACGCACAGCTAGACGGATTGAAATAATAGCTGCTACGAATCCACGAGTGACTGCAGGTGATATTTTACAAATATAAAGATTACACTAGGCAACAAAGATTTTGTTACAGAAGACCAAATAGGTGCTCCTAGCTAATTTCGGTATGCTGATTTCAAATCTATAATTAGATTTTTTCTATCACGTCTAGATTTTGTGTAAAATGCAAATCACGTTTAGTAAAATTTTCTACCACGTCCAGATTTTGGTTTTAATCGGCTTAATGCCAGTGATATGAAACTTGCTTTTCAAGGTTAAAGCAATTTTTTTTGCCAACTATATACAAATTCGAACAATTTTGATAAATAAAATTTATCCCGAGTTGTTTTTATAGCATTTGTTTTGTACTACGGTGTGTATTTCTTTTTATTTTGCACATCGTAATAATTACTTTCTACGTTTTTTCAGATATTGTATGGTAATTCAAAATGGCATCAAATAGACGTGCTTGTGTAAATCACCCAGACAACTTCTGCTTTGTCTGTGGACAATATACACCTAAGCCACAACGTAGAAACATAACAACAAAGATTAAACTTGCCTACAAGTGTTATTTTGACTAAGTTAGGAGACCAACAGAGGGACTGGGCACCACATATTTGCTGTGCACAGTGCAATGCAATGTTAATAGCTTGGATGAATGGTAAAAGAAAAGCTATGCCGTTCTCAGTCCCCATGGTTTGGCGTGAGCCGAAAAATCACTTCAATGATTGTTATTTTTGTTTGACAAAGATTGCTGGTTTCACAAAGAAAAACAAATCAAAGATCACGTACCCAAACTGCGAATCAGCAATGAAACCAGTACCACATGATGAAACAAATCCACCACCAGTTCCACCAGCAACGATAACAGACAGCAGTTCATCTGAAGATTCTGCTAGTGATATAGAAACAGGGAAAGATGGCATATATGTTCCAGATGCAAATATTTCCCCACATTTGTTAAGTCAAGCGGAGTTAAATGACTTAGTGCGCGATTTGGAATTACCAAAAGAAAAGGCAGAGTTGCTTGGTTCAAGACTTCAAGAATTTAATCTTCTCCAACCAAACACCAAAGTTTCCCATTTCCGCCATCGCCATTTGCAGTTTTCATCATTTTACTTACAGGAAGAAAACGTTTGTTTCTGCCACGATATCAGTGGTCTGATGCAAGGGATTGGCTGTCGCTATGATCCAAAAGAATGGAGACTGTTCATTGACTCTAGTAAAGCTAGCCTTAAAGCTGTATTACTGCACAACGGCAATGAAAAACCTTCAATACCTGTAGCACATGCCACTGGCCTTAATGAGATTTATGAATTGATGAAACTGCTGCTAAGACTCATCAAATATAAGGACCACACATGGAATATTTGTGGCGACCTTAAAGTTGTATCATTACTTCTTGGGTTACAGTTGGGCTACACAAAGCATATGTGCTTTTTGTGTCTATGGAACAGCAGAGATGACAAGAACCACTACAAAAAACATGATTGGCCATCTAGAACTGAACATGTTGTTGGTAAATACAATGTGAAACACCCAGCACTTATTGACCCTCAGAAAGTACATCTTCCACCACTTCACATTAAACTTGGCCTTATGAAAAATTTCGTGAAGGGTATGGATCATCAAGGTAGTGGTTTCCAATATTTAAAGGATAAATTCAAAGGAATATTGACAGATGCTAAGCTAGAAGCTGGAGTTTTCACTGGACCACAGATCCGCAGTGTCATCCACGACTCATCGTTTCCATCTAACGTAAATGAGAATGAACTAGGAGCATGGACATCTTTCGTTGAAGTTGTCAAAAATTTTCTTGGAAACCACAAAGCTGAAAACCACCGTAAACTCGTAGAAAACATGCTTAAATCTTATGAAATAATGGGATGCAGAATATCTTTGAAAATTCATTTTTTACATTCTCATCTTGACTTCTTCCCGGCCAACCTTGGGGCTGTAAGTGACGAGCATGGTGAGCGCTTCCACCAACAGATCTCAGTTATGGAAAACAGATACCAAGGTAATTTCAACCCAAATATGATGGGAGATTATTGTTGGTTCCTGCAGAAGGAGAGCTCGTCATCCTACAAGCGACAAAAGAAGAGGACACACCAAAGTTTCACTTAAGAACAGGAATTTGCCTTTCAGTAGTAACAACAAAATACTAACGCGCTTTGGGTGGATGGTTGGGCGCAGGGGTGGTAACTCCGCCAGCGGAATTCCGCTGTCTGTCTTAAGCCAGAATAAAGGAGGAAAGACATCCCTGTTCACTAATTATTTAAGTATGCTTAACATAAAACGTGGCACGGAAAAGTAGCTTAGACGGCTTTCGTAATAGAGGCGGGTGAGAAAAAAAATGAAAAATAGGGGTTTTCGGTTACACAAAATCTGGACGTGATAGAGAAATTTTGATATCAGATCTGAAATCAGCATCAGCGCTTTAGTAGGAATCAGTAGTTCACGTGTCTGTAACAAAAAAAAAGTTGAAATTTGTTGCCTAGTGTTATCTAAGATCAATGTCCATCCTTCTACTGTACATCGTACATTGAGAAAGAAAGGTCTGCATGGAAGAGTTCCACAAAGGGATCCTCGGTTACCAAAAGCCCACAAAGAAGCTTATTTAAAGTATGCCAAGGATCATCAAAATGATGGATTTGCATTCTGGAAGAAAGTTCTCTGAACACACAAGACCAAAACTGAATTATTCAGGAACAACGAGCAACGTCATGTTTGGCGAAAATCAAATACTGCATTCGGGGCCAAATTAAACTCTTCTTACTGTTAAACATGGCGGTAGTTTGCTTCTCTGGGGATGCTTTAGTGTTTCTAGTCCAGGAAAGCTTGTTGTCATCACTGAACTCTTGAATTCGAAGAAATATGAGGAATTTTAGGAGAAAATATATTACCTTCTGCGTGGGAGTTGCGAATATTGTAAGAAAGACACCAAGAGATGACTACAACAAAAGAATTTGAAACTTCTCGAGTGGCCCAGTCAAAGCCTAGTTCTCAATTTAATCGAGACTGCATGATTTAATTTGAAAAAAGGTGTCTGCAACAGAATCCCTTCGAGTATGAAAGAATTGCAACAATTTTGTTCGGAAGAATGAGATAAAATTTCTAATGGGAGAAGTCGAAACCTTGTAGAAAAATATCCAAAACAAATCACTGAATTCATTCAAGTAAAGTTAGGCAAAATACATTATTCATTAATTTTGTAAGTAAATGTAGGAAAACTTGTGCATTTTAACATTCTTATTTTCCTCAGATTTTGAGGTTTTACATTATATGTTGAAAGTGAAATAATTTTTTTTTTTTGTTACATTTTTCAAACGAACAGTTAACTTTTTATAATTATAATATGTATGGTATAAAAGAAGAGGAGGAATATATTTGAACTATTTCCCTGTACAAATACTTATGACTGCCACTGTGTATATTATTTTGTTTCTTCTTATGCAGGAAGCAGGATCGAAAGGCGAACGCCCGCAAAAACGCCGACCCCAGAGAAGAAGAGAGCCAAAATTAAGGACCAGAATTTTCGAGATGCCTGGACCTTCTTAGTTTGAAAGATTGGAGGTCATATACAGGGAAAAAGATGGATTGAGGAAAGTTGTTGTAGAGTTCACCGGTTAAGTAGATGAAAGATTTAGAATACCGATTAACCCTTGCGTTATAGTTGAAGAGAAAAAGAATGAGAATGCGTCGAAACCCTGCTACTGCATGCTCTCCTTAAAGGAGGAGGTATTACAAGAATTTACACAGCGTTAGAAGGACAAGCAAAAGCCTCAAAGGCATTTTGATCCACTCGGGGAGGTTCTTGTTATTAAACTAGTGCATTTTTTAATTATTCTACCAGAAATTGAAAACTGGATAGAAAAGCATAAGGCTGTCTTACCCACCTTCTGTACCTTTCCCGCCACAGGCGGGTACGGAGGAGGATTCAAGAAAATACCTTGACCAATGGAAAGTACAGTAGACAAGGAAATTTTGCAGGAAACAGGAAAATATATAAACTAGCTCTACAATTACGTTATGTATACATGGAAATCGTACACTAGATAGCAGCGTTGTATAAACTAAAGTAATAATATATTTGGTCTGATGGTATATCAACTACTTGGTATTGTAACAAAAACCTCGAACATATGTTTTGATTTTATACAAAATATTTACAGCTCCATTTAACTAGGTATCAGGCCAACAAAGACTCCATGATCCACTCCAGGCTAGCCCCCAAAAGATTAAGCAAACTCTCCATGTCTATACCCAAGTACACGCAAAGCCATCACGCCAGGATGCTACATTTTTCCTTTTAGAGGAAAGGGGTTCAAAAACTTCAGAAGGAGGTTGGTTCCAGGTATTAACTATTTTATAGGAGACGGGATTATCGCAGATGGAGTTACTAAATATTTTTAGTTCCAAATTAAAACCATTATTTCTTGTTGGATTGATATAAAATGAGAATAACTTCCTGTAATCTACCATGACTATTCTATTGAGCATCTTGAATCCTTGAATACACTGATCGCGCAAAGTCCTGGTTTGTAAGATAAACAGATTTAAGCGCTTTAATCTACGTTAGTATTTTTAAAGTCTCATTCAAGGGTTTAGTTTTGTGAACTTGGTTATACCCTTTCGAACCTTTCTATATCCTTCCTAAGGGACGGAGACCATAAATGCACACAATACTCGAGTTCTCTATTAACGAGGGAATTGTAAAGAGACATTACAATCTCTTTTTTTTCTAAACTGGAACTGTCTTTTGATATAACCTATTATTTTTAAGGCCCTCTTTACTTCTCCACAGTTAAAGAGTTCTGAAGAGCAGCATCCGTCATAATAGCGATAGTGAGTGAACATAGCGGAGAAGAGAGGGGGTTTGAAGACATTTAGTAAGAGGCAGGGAAATGACGAGACGAAAAGTTTTTCAATCCACTCGGTGAAGTAGAGTTGTGTGGGTTCAGCCACCCCACCCCTGAGAAGCGTGCACCATACGGGGACGGACAAGAACCCTGTACAGAGACAGCAACTGAGTAGAGGCGGAAGTAGAGTCGTTACAGCCATCTAATCTATTAGAAATTGTTTTAGAAAAAGAGCATAGGTGATCTTTCCAGGAAAGATCAAGAGAAAAGGAAACACCAAGAATGTGAAGAAAATGGAAGGATTGACTTGTATATTGTGGATAAGGGGATAGTCGTGTAGAAGACTGTAGACGAGCAGACAATTTAAAGAACTGAGTTTTTGAGGCATTGAAAGCCAGAAGTTTCTCCTCTCAGCCCCAATCAGTAATAGTGGAAAGATCAAGGTCAGGTCATCCTTCTCACGCGAATCATGGAGTGACTGTTGTAAGGGACTCTTTGTGAAGCGGGTATAGAAGTGAAGGGTGGAATCATCGGCAAAATAGTGGATAGGACACGAGATACGACTTAATAGCTCATTGATAAATAAAGGAAGAGAGTTGGTGACAGGACAGAACCCTGAGGAACACTACTAGTAATGGCTTTAGGAGAAGAACAGCAGCCATCTACAACCTCACCTATAGATTGGCAGAAAGAAAATCAGATATGAAGACAGTTCGAACGATAGAAACCGAAGGAGGGCAGATTGGAAATTAAGGATTTGCGCTAGATTCAGTCAAAAGCGTTTGAAATGTTTAGCGCAATGTCAAAGGTTTCACGGAAATCCCGAAAGGAGGATGACCAAGAGTCAGAGAGACATGCAAGAATATCGCCAATAGAGTGTCCTTTGCGGGAACCATATTGAAGCTCTGAAAGAAGATTTTGAGTAGGGAGGCGTTTAAGAGTATTTCTATTAAAAATAGATTAAAAAACTTTACAATGTCAAGGATCAAAGGAAATGAACGATAGTTGAGAGGTTGCGAGCGGTCGCCTTTCTTTGAAACAGGGTGAATGAAAACGAACTTCCAGTAAGAAGGATTAGTACCAGAAAAAGGCGAAATTGTTTTCCTTTGCAGGGTGTCAGTAAAGAGGCACTGTTCTTGAGAACAATAAGAGGGACCCCTTCAGGACCGTACGTCTTCCTAGTGTTGAGCTTAGATAAGGTAGAAAAACATATTTGGAAAAAATTATTATTTCAGACATAATTATAATTAAGTCAGCGAAATGGAGGAGATGGAGAAAGAGGATCAGAATCGTCCAGGGATGAGTTAGGACCTCCGTGATCTGCTCAGCGCAATCGTAGTGGCCCCAACAAAGGAAGCAGTAATCATTCCAAAGAAAACCAGAAAAGAGCCTCCCAATGAACGCCGCTAACGTACCAAAAGACGCCTTCTCTTCAGAGGGGTCAAATACCGAACTGGAGCGAAATTAGATTAGAAGAAATTGAGGTCGGATGAGCCCAACGGAGAAAAACTTGACAGAAAAAGAAGCACGAGTGGTGAGAAATAAATGCAGAATATTGGGTCTATCTGCAAGGTGATCGAGGATACGAGTAGGGGGCTATTATTTACATTCATTTACATATATAAAAGGTAATCCAGTGATGTATGAAGATGTTGGATTGTTAAATTGAAAGTGGAGGGAAAAAATTCATGCAAAGACTAAGTGAGTTCAGACTTCTTTGGCGAGTCGTGGCTTGGATTCCGTGTTAATCTGTAGGTTCAAGGTGGGACAACATTCCTGGATTATATCGCAATGAACAATCCGTGTGGGAAAGAAAACCAAGATAAACATAAACAGGGTTTTACTGTATATATCTAACGTCTCTTCTCAGAATATTTTCTCCGACCTTTTTATTTTTAAATTTTGTTCATGTTTGAATTAATTTTTATACTCATAAATTATAACGTACATTTAAATAAAGTGATTAATTTTTTCTCTTTATTCACTATGTACCTCACATCAGTGGATGTGAGATACAATTTGGTCTTCATATACGAAATGTAAGTAATCTGTTTGCTTAATTTACATTCAATTTTATTTGATGATGCGATTATTTTATTATTTTGTGATGAATTTGGTGATTTGAGAAAAGTTTAATCTTTTCTTATTCATCACATCCTTCCTTTCTCTTTCTTCCGCTTTCTCTCTTTAATTATTTTTAAAGATTTAAAGAAATTCTATTCATTTCTTGGGGTTTATTTAACTGCTGGACACGTTTTTGGTTCACTCAATGAATGAAACTAGTGTGAAGGACTTTCTTTCCAATAGATAATGGCTCAGTCCAGGTTGGAATGTTGTTGTCGGTAGATATGACCTTATCTTTAGAGTATAGGATGCGAGTAAACGTCGCATCTAAAACCGTTTCGATGAGAAACTCTCTCCAAATAATATCTGATAATATTAAAATTTTGAAATTGATGAAACATGGACATAAAACGCAAAAAAGGAAGCAAATATTTTAATTGAAGCATTTAACACCAGAACAATATTAAATATATGAAAACGTATCACTTCTGAAGTTTCATTTAACAACCATGAATGTTAACTAAAATTAACACTACCTCATTTAAAACATTTCTAACTACATTTCCTTTCCCTAAATTATAAATTCTAAACAACAAAATATTGTAACATTCTAAGTTTAAAACAATTAATTGCCCTTTTTAATAATTAGGAAAAAAGCATGTAAACTTTATTATGTTAAAAAGCACATGAATAAAAAAAAGCCTGAAAGGAAAGTACCAAAATCCTATTCTCTTAAATTACGGTCAATATTTGCTATTAACATTTCAATGATTTTATGACCACATTAAGTGAGCGGTTATTTCTTCCTAATTATTCACGGCTATATTCCAACAACTTTGTTTAACCCTTTAACGCCGACCGTTTTCTTACGGCAACATGAGCTTCATAATCGATTTTGAGCCTAACAATCTGAATATTAGAGGTTATTTTGGCTTGAACATAAAAAAAAATTTAAAGAAAAATTTCATAATTCAGGCATGAAACCGTTAATTTATCCTTGTTCTCTTTTGTTACGATATAATTTTAGAGCATAAGAAAAATTTATCATCACTTAATGAATTATATGGCTTAGACGAAAAACTAAAATATATATATATATATAAATATATATATATATATATATATATATATATATATATATATATATATATATATATATTATATATATATATATATATATATACACACACTGTATATTTATATTTCTTAATACAACGTGTAAAATTAAAACGTAATAAAAGAGAATAAATGATTGTCGAAATGTAAGAGTCAGTAAATAGAAACAAATAATACCTTACTAAATTTGGCCATGAAATAGGTAAAATGTGATTAGCAATTGTTATCCATAATTTGAGAAATAAACCTTTACCGATATAAGAAAGAACCTATTGCATGTATATTAAATTAAAGATAACAATATATGAATAACCTAAATAATTAACCCGAATAATTAACGCGAATGCTTTTATAATCTGAAAATAAAGATAAAAATCTCTATTGATCGTTAACATCGAAAGGTTTTTTTGAAAGAAAGAGGACGAAAAATTTGTTAAAGTTTTAATTTAGCGAAAGAGAAATGTTAAAATGGCGTCCTCTAAATCACCATTTAGTTCTTTTAACATTTTAGATTGTAAAATGAAGTTGGGAAAGGTTTTTGCACGTAATTTCGTTAAACTCTTTGCTAATGAAACATTTAATTAATGAGAGAATTTGGCTTGAAATGAAACTCAAATTGTTATCCATATGTTAAATAGTGTAAAAATGAACTGAAGATTATAGAAATTTGTGTGAAAATTTTACTCCTAACAATTTGGGAGGTTAAGGTCGTCGTCACTGCAGATAACGCTAACACCAATGGTGACCCTCCTGTCGGTACTGAATGTGGTCAATGTGACAGTAATGTGATCCGTTCGCCACACTTTGAACAGCTTCCTTTGCTGCCTCTCTGGGTAACTAACATCTACTTCTCTCTTTTCGGGTTCGGTGATACTTGAATCAAGTTGGTAATCGGAAGTTTCATCATGCGGTAAGGGTAAGGACCGTTTATTACCTTTAAGTGAGCAAGTACCCATTATCTTCGCACCTTTCACGAAAATATAAAAGAAAATGGTTACGGAGATTATTAATAAAATATTTTTATTAACAAAAAAATAAAGTAAAATTTGAAATATAAAAAAGGTTATTTAATTAATTTACCCTTCACATGTCAACTTTGTCGGCCACCCGATTCATATGTTTTTGAGGTAATAATCAAAAGGGAAAATATTTAAATGTAAGAAGTTGCTTTATTCATTTACCACGAGCGCGCCTGCCATCCCTCATGGTCAGGCACAGATATGGGACTGTAGAAGTTTGGAACACAAATTTGGTCTTTGTGTGAATTTCGGTTTTGACAAAGAAAAATATTCGCTCTTCTGAAACAGATGAAGAAAAGTATAAGAAAAGGAGACGCCCAAAAATATCTATATTAATTAACCCATTAAAGGCAATTATCCCTTTCCTGGGACACATTTTAACAAAACAATTTAGGTTTGAACTTAAACGTTAATTTTTATTTTTTAATTTAAATTTTTCTGTATCAGATAACTGTTTCATGTTTATTTTAAAGTCTCCGAACCTGAATATATCAAGAAATATCAAGATTAAAAAAAATAGTTTTGGCCCATACTGGGTTAAGAAATCCTCTTTTACATAATCCCATATCATACTTTTAATGGGAAGGGATGTCTCTTTTGATTGAAGTTTCTGTTCCGTTTTCGTTCCTTTTTCAGGTTCCGTTTTTGCCTCAATCTGCGATCCTTTCGCGGACGATAAATGCTCTCCACCAACAAACAACAGCAACACCATCCATGAAACCAAATGTTTTCTGCCCTCCTGATAAAATACATTTTAATGAAAAAGAAAGATAAAAATTGTTTGATAAAAATGTCTCATTTAAACTCATTCTTTACATATTTTCTTTTCTGATTATGAAATTTTAGACCCAAAAAAGACAGCTCCACTCTTTGCCAAAAAATTCAAAGGATGTGACAAATCCAGACACTAGATGGCGCTACTTCATGAATATGGGAATAAAGATTTTTTATTTTAGATTTGCTGCACTGTAATAAATTTATTCAAACTTTTTCGCATTATTTCTGAATTTCTTCCAAATCACAAACGAATAAAAAAGCAAAGATTACGTTTTTCATCACTCAATTTGGTCGACGAGACGTATCATTCGAAATTTTCATTTACAAAATTGCCGAAGAAACTGGATGAGAAGCCAAAATTTATCCGAGAACAGACTCTTCCATTTGTACGTGTGAAAATCATCACATTAACTCTATCATAAATTATGTTAATATAATAAAGTTTTGCATTTCAATAGAGCTCTCATTTTTATTTTTAATGTTTACATGTTTAGAAACAAACAAATATATAAATGCACATCAAACACACAATAGAAATGAACATATTCACTATGACACTGGAAATAAAATTAATATTTTTTAAGTTTTTACAATAATTCAATTTAAATGAATCGGAGGCATTGGAAAAAATTCATAAATGTTGGAGGTTCACACTTCGAAATCTAGGCAATTTTCAGAAATGGACAAAATTTAACTTAACTTCAACTTAATTGAAAATCAACCTTAATTATAGATCAAATTAGGGTAACCAAAGTCTCTTCCGTAACATAATTTAATTAATATATAGATATTAAATACAATAAATTCAATATAAAAAAATATTAATAAAATTCAAAACCTTTTTAATCATTTGTTTTTCAAAATATTTTTTACATTGTAAAAATATTTGTTTTTCGTATATTCATTTTGGAAGAGAAACTCTCTCTCTCTCTCTCTCTCTCTCTCTCTCTCTCTCTCTCTCTTTAGTTTAGAATTTTATTGAAAAGTATGGCGTACATTTTTTTATGCAGGAAGGAGGGGCCAAGGGCAAATGCCAACAAAAACGATCCCAATGAAAGAAGAAGAGAGCCAAAGTCAATAGTTAAGGTTTTACAGGTGCCTGGGCACTCTGTGTTTAAATGATTTGAGGTCATAGACAGAAGGAACGATGGATTGAGGAAGATTGTTCCAGAGTTGATCGGTTCAATTGATGAAAGATTGAGAATACCGATTAACCCAAATGAAGCACACCGAATTTTATAATGTTGACGTTTGACCTTATTTAAGTAGGTTTATTAAAGATCGCACTTAACTGTAAATAATGTTGAGGACATTATTCGACACTGACGTGATCTCACATTCTTTAAAATTATAGAACATTATTCGCATATACGAATTGAGAAACATTTACTTAAAACCATTAAAAATGAATTAAATCCACTGCTCTCACCATGTCCTTTCGAAGCTTTATTTGAACCACTTCTGGTCTTCACAAAAGAAGAAATTTGAGTGATGCAAATAGCTTCCGTGCTTGCATTTTAAGGAAGTTTTGGAGGAAAATTAACGTCATTAACGTCATTTAATTAAATTTTTCCCGAAATTTTCCCGTTGTTCTTCATCATCTAAATAATAATAGTAAAAATAACAATAATAATAATAATAATAATAATAATAATTTTATTATTAATAATAATAATAATAATAATAATAATAATAATAATTATTATTATTATTATTATTATTATTATTGTGGAAATATCAGAGAGGAACCCTCATTTCGGAAATCCCAAAAGCAATGCTCTTAAATCCTTCTGATGTTCATTTAAGTGAGAAATGAATAGAAAATTAAAATGGAAAAATAATTTTCGAAAAATTGTCATATAAAAAGCAGTATTTTTTACTTCACACTTATATGTAAACTATATATTAATTGTATATACTCGTACATTATTAAGCATTAATGTGTGGATTAAATACTAGTTTCACTCACAATTTTCTTTATTGTGTCTTTCAGATTTGTTTTGCTTTATATCTTCTTAAAATAATTGGAGCAAGTGTAGTTTACGTCCTCCAGACGCAAAAGGTGACACAAACTACACTAGGTCAAAGGTGGGGAACGTAAACTACACTAGGATCTTTAGGAGACATTTTTTAAATGAATCCATTAAATAAAACGTTAAAATTAACGAAAATATTACTACTTAACCTAACCAATCGTCAATTTATATACATATAAATTGACGATTGGTTAGGTGAAGTCGTAATATTTTCGTTAGTTTTAACGTTTTATTTGATTAGGTATACGCGGACAAAGTTGGGGAACGCAAACTACACTAGGATAATGTAGGGGAACGTAAACTACACCAGGATAATGTAGGGGAACGTAAACTACACTAGGCGCCACAGGGGGACGTAAACTACACTTGCTCCAAATAACTTACACATCCGAGTTAATTAACTATAACATATCAGTTATAAATTAATGCATATTGTATAAATTTATGGAATAAGACGTCATGAAGTAAATTGTTTCCTCTCGCATTGTCATACCTTGAATACTAAACCCTTATCCTGACATTCTTTTCAATGTATAGTAATTTGTTTCGTATAATGATATAGAATTTATACTATATACTGTAAATCCGTGTGCGGAACCTTGTACATCAATATTTGTACGACGGAAATTTATACGCCAGCATTTGTACGCCAGAACATTTATACGACTGGAAATTTATACGACTGACATTTGTACGACGGTAATTTAAGTATGCGCTCTACCGGACTGTTTTGACTTATGTTTGCGATCTACCCATGATAATAACCGTGACTTCATTTTTTATATAAACATAAGCACACAGTGCAAAAAATAAATAAATAAATAAAAGTAAACATTATTTAAATATTTTGAAAATAATTTCAATTTGAAGAATTTTAAATTTTATCATGTATCACAGCGCATTAAAGGATTAGCAGGTAGGTAAATGTTTATTGAATAGGTACAGGTGGTTAGGTTAGGTTAGGTCTGGAGATTAATGACAAAACACTCGCAAGATTTGTTCTCCGATTTTTTAAATGACATTCGTTAGGTTAGGTTAGGTTAGGTTAGATCTGGAGATTAATGAGAAAAAACTCGCAAGATTTGCTCTCCGATTTTTTAAATGACATTCGTTCTGTATATCGCTAGTTACATTTTCTCTTAAATTGATAAGCTGAAATCTAGTTTCAATTATGCATTTAATTATTGTAATATGTAATTTCATAATTTGTGATAATTTGTATTTTAACTTACCAAGTTTCAAATTCAATTTTATTAACTGATAATGAATTTCTTGCGTATAACGTATAAATTACCGTCGTACAAATGCTTGGCGTATAAATTTCCAGTCGTATAAATGTTCTGGCGTACAAATGCTGGCGTATAAATTTCTGTCGTACAAATGTTGGCGTACAAATTTCCGGGTTTCCTGTAAATCATTATTTACCTGTATTTGGTGTGTCCTTTCTAATGTTTATGCCAAAAAAAATGTTGCGTGCCATATTCATTCATAGAGTAATGTCCTATAGTAATGTTAAAATAGTATCCTTCTACTATGTGTTTATCATTTATTGGGTTTAACCATAAATTACTCTTTAATAATCTTTAATTATTCTTGAATTTATTAATTCATTTATTTATTCATCCATTTACCTATTGGCTACCTAAGCTCTATCAAACTATCAGGCCTTGCCTAATTCTTTTCACCTGCTTTACGTACATAACCCAATTCATGACCTACATGTACTTTTGGCATTCATACATGTCTGATTGCTCGTTCTCTCTCATAATAATTAACTGTTTATTAACAAATATATTGAAATTTTCTGTTTATCTCTTTTTTTTTATTTTTAGTTTCTTTATGAATTTAGGTATGCTGATTACAAAAATGATACTGGTTTCTTTGTTGCATTCCTTCATTTTTCACAAAACCAAAAATAATATTTGTGCTATATTTTAATTTATTACGAAATTTTTAGCATGATGAACAGGAAGGGAAAACATCCCTTTATCAAATTAAGTCAATACATCATCTTAGAACAGCAATTATTTAATTAAAATAGCATCGCTCATGTATTAGGGCATATTAAGGTCATTTCGAAATGATCTTTTGATAGGCTTTTTCTTTGTGATCACCTTCATTACTTCGAAACAAACACCAGATGTAGTCACTCATCATGGCTACATCCCACCTTCCCTGATACTTCTTTTCCATAGTTTGCAAATCCTGGTGAACTGCTCACCGTGTTCTTAATTCACATCGCCTAAATTTGCTTTGAAAAAGTTCCAAGTGAGAATGTAAATAATGAAGTTTCAATCACATTATACAGCCCAATCTTTTAAAATTTTCAATCAAATTTTCACCAACCTCTTTGTAGTTTTCACTTTTGGTATTTCCCAGAAATCCATGTACTACAAGCCGAAATACTTGTCATGCATTCTTTTCAACAGCAGTCATCTTTTCTTCTAACTCTCTGCTTGCCACCATCTGCCTTACTTTTGATCAAACATTGATCGTATATGTTGGAAGGCATCACCATAAGTATCCAAGGCTTTCACAAATTGTTTCACAAGTCCTAGTTTAATATGTAAAGGTGGCAGCAAGACTTTGTATGTTCGAACAAGAGCATTGTTTATGATATTGTGAGTAACAGGGTTTAAATGTTCTCTGACTGGCCATTCCTTCTCACATAGTGCTGGCCTGTTGCTCTGCTGTCACATAAACAAAGGAAGTATTCTGAAAACTTTGTACATCCACCTTATAATCCAAGTACGAAACCAAGACTTTTAAAGTCTACACAGACATCCCATTTGTATCTTTCATTGTTGATCTTCCCCAGTAAATGTTTTATATTTTCATAGTCTTCTTTTAGGTGTGAACTAAGTGAGCTACAGGAATTGATGGATATTTATTGCCAATGTGTAGCAAAACAACCTTCAAACTTCTTGTTGAAGAGTCTATGAACAGTCGCCACTCTGTTCCATTTAGTTGTACACCCATTTCCTCAAAAAGACCAACCACATCACAACAACAACAAAGACTCATGAACTCCGTAGAATGATGCAAAAGATAGATGCCTTCTCCTGTAGTTTGAAGTCTTGCAGCTAGTATCCAATACATTCCATTCTTCGAGACATGATGTTAACAGCTCTCCATTGGATTTAGTAAGACGTAAGTCTCTTATTAAGTCATCTAATTCTTGTTGATTTGAGAAGTGTGAAGACTTACTTGATGATGCTCCTTTTAAGTCAACCTCGTCATCCTGCTTACTAGATGATTCCACTTCTGAAGTTACTTCTAAGGAAGGTGGATTAGGAATTGGTAATACTTTACTGTGTGGAACTGGGACAATGAAAGATGGTATGCTTGGGTATATTATATTTCTTCGATCTTTAGCTTTCTTGTACTTTGCATTGTCAACCATACAAAAGTTGCAGTCATCATTGTGGTAAGTGGGCTCTCTCCAAACTCGAGGAATTTCAAATGGCATACACTTGCGACTACCACGTAACCACCTTTCCAGTGTTGCTCGGCAGCTACCACAGCAGAAGTGAGGTGCCCATGATTTGTCTTGATCACCCATAGGCATTCCAAAATAAGTTTCATTGTGCCAACAACAATCTTTTGCTTGATCTGGCTTGGGGCCAGTGTAATATCTGCAAAAATAGCAAACTGAGCCTGGACAGAGCTTACAAGGCTTAGTGCTAGCCATGAAAATAAAAAAAATCAATAAAAATTAAATACAGAGGTGTGCTGGGACCGGTTCGGTCCGGTTCGCCTGAACCGGTTGTTAAATTTTGATTGGATCACCGAACCGTTTGTTGATATTCAACCATCGCAGAACGAACTGGCTATATGGAAACTTCTTGAATGAGACAGCATTGAGACTCCACCCTACTGCATATTGTTGACATGCATACTATTAATAATAAAAAGATAGTTTAAATTACGTTACATTAGATTAACTTGGGTTAGGTTACGCTAGATTAGGTTGTTTGGTTAGATTAGGTTATTATGGTTAGGTTAGTCATTTTATTTAAAATCTGAAGTGCAAATGAAATGTGAAATCGTTATCATTGCATAAAGTCGAACATCAACATTATGAATTTCGATTTTTTTCATGTAACGCAAATAAAGACTTAAAAATCTGTTTTCCTCATTATTAAGTAAATGAGAAGAATTTTAGTTTCTTATCTTTACTCAGGTTTTAGAGAGGAGCGAGGTACGCTTCTTTGCTCTGTGGATAAGGAACGACGATCTTACCCTCACTCCATGGAGAAATTTCCGAAATTTCATGAAAAAAATTGCAAAATTTGTTAAACATGATTTATGTCTACGAAACCCATGTTCGTTTTGTTTTATAAGATAATTGTTTTCAAGGTGCTCAACTATACGATCTCTAATAACTGTTTCTGAAAGCTTTCCAATTATAGAGGTTAGACTAATAAGGCTATTGTTTCCCGCCTGTTGTTTATACCCTAATTTTTAAAGACTGGTATAACATTAGTCAATTTACAATCAGAGGGAAGAACCCACTGCGATAAAGATTTACTAAAAATTTGAAATGAGGGACTAAGTATTTCATTATTTCATCCAACTTAACTTATTTACGTTAATGAAACTTTTAACATTAACAGAAAAGCGGAAAAGCCTATCATTCTATGATCTCTATTGCATAAACTTTCTCCAACGTCTATATTCTGAACTAAATTTTCATTTGTCGTTAAAACCAGGTCCAAAGTATCCTCACCGTGGGTCGGTTCTAATACTTTTTGAAAAAGAAAATGATATCGTCGAAAATCTATCAAACGTGAACCCACAACATCGTTTTCCAAGGTAATGAAATTAATATTTGGGCATTTAAAATCCCCGACAATAATTGATTCCTTATGCGTAACTATGCTACTCAAAATGTGATACATTTTAACGTACACTTCTACTCCTTGAGAAAGAGTTTATATACACAAACTCAAAGTTAAAGTTAAAGTTATTAGGGCCAATTTCCAAAATAAATATACAGCATCTAACTGGTCGCTGACATTACCCGTCTTTTGAACTGGGCGAACATTTTTTTTACATTATAAAAGTACAACCCCTCCCATTTTACCTCGTCTGTCCTTGTTAAAAAATTTATAACGTACACTTTTAACCCACGATTCAGTTATTGCCATAATGTCGTAATTCTGAATCTTCTGCTTTGCAATATTCCAAACATTTTCAATAGAATTAAGTTTGGGAGAATTAGCTGACTATGGTTGTATTTCAATTTCAGGAGCATCGAACAACGCAGATGTTGCAGGAGCCGCATGAGCTGGGCCCAGGTCACGATGAAAAATAAATGAAATGTCTCCATACAATTGTTCTGTTGACTCCAGCATGAAGTATGCCAAGATTTCTTGATAAACTTGACTATTCATAGTTTTATTTACAAATGCAAGTGACCCCACACCATTTGCATTCAAGCAACCCCGACAAAATTTGTAAATCATTGAAATATTTTTTCATTTGAAATACTATTTTAAAGTTTTAACAACAATAAATAAAAATATTGCTGAAAGACATAAATTGCATATGGCATATGGCATAAATGAAAAGAAGGTTAAAATATAGTTTTCTATACAACTCAGTAATTAAACGTTCTATAAAAACCTCTGAGAACACTGTACTCACCATCGCTCAATCAACAAAAAAAGTCTATTCTTACGAAGGAGACAAAACGTTTGTTGACAACTGTAAAGGAACAAAAATTAGTTTTATTTGACGACAATTTTTGGAAAATCATATTTTCACTTTAATTTTTAATTCGTTTCACATTTCAGAAGGATTTCACATCAGGAGGATTTAAGAGTCTTGCTTTAGTGATTTCCGAAATGAAATTAATGAAGGTTCCTCTTTAATATTTATGGGTATGTATTATTTCTATAATAATAATAATAATAATAATAATAATAATAATAATAATTATTATTATTATTATTATTATTATTATTATTATTTTTAGAAGAAAGAAAAGAAGAGGAAAATGGCACCAAAAATAAAATTAAGTGACGTGGCTATTTTATTAATTTCTGAGAAGTTTCCTCCTAAAATCTGAGTTTATGAAAGCCGTTTTCCTCAATCGAATTTCTTCTTTTGTAAAGATCGCAAATGGGTGAAGTAAACTTTGAGAAGACGTGATCAATAATCGAAATCAATTTAATTCGTTTTTAATGATTTTAATTAAATATCTTTCAGTTTGTAGATGTGAACAATGTCCCCTAATTTTAGAGAATGTGGGAGGGATCATGCCAGTGTCGAATGATGTCCTCAACATTATGCACAGTGAGTGTGACATACTTACTTTGTAAATATTTGTTTAGAAATTGAGAGGTCCTGGAACAATATCGATCTTCACAATGTCGACATGCAGACTGTCTATTCTAAAATTTCTAAATTTGTATTATGTCGAAAACCTTAAATTCATGTTAAGCTAATTTAACTTAGGTCAGTTTGGTTAGGTTAGACTACATTATGCCTCTTTCAGTTACGCTGCTTTAGGTTATGTCTGGTTAGTTTATGCATGGTTAATTAAATGAGGGAAGTAATTTCATTGAATATTTGAAATGTATATATATATGTATATATATATATATATATATATATATATATATATATATATATATATATATATATATAATTATTACATTAAATAAATTATAATAAATAATTATAAGTATTTTTCTAATTTCGCTAGGATATATATATATTATATATATATATATATATATACTTCACAATACCTAAACACCTGCTGCGCCTAGAATAGCAAATTACTCGGAAAGACAGCCTAGGAAAAGTGTGTGTGTATATATGTGTGTGTGTGTGTGTGTGTGTGTGTGTGTGTGTGTGTGTGTGTGTATTTGTTAGTGGAGAGCATTTTTCCTCCATAAAAAGGATAGCAGATTGGAAAAGGAAACGGAATTGGAAAATCAAATAAAAGAGACTTCCATTCCCATTAAAAGTATAATATGAGATTATGTAAGGGAGGAAACCTTAATATAGGGATTACGAATTATGTATTTTTGGGTGTCGCCTTTTCTTATACTTTTCTTCATTTGTTTCAGACGATCGAAAGTTTTCCTTCTTCGAAAGCGAAATTCATACAAAGACGAAAAATGTGTTCCAAACTTACAGTCCCATTTTCGTGCCTGACCAATCACGATCACGCTTCCGGTAAATTAATGAAGCAACTTCTCAGATTTAATTTTTTTTACTCTTTGATTATTATTAAAAACTATATAAAACGCAAGCGCAAGAAAGTCGATATGCAAAAGGTTGACCTGCATATTAGGGTGGAGTGAAAAAAACTTTTTTCAGAATTCAGTTTTGTAGGGGCACCCAAAAGTTAGTCTGTAGTACCAATAAGAAATCTGTAAAATATTAGCTACCTGCGACATCAACTTCACCGGTCTTCAAGGAGGTCAAAGATTTTACCTTTCAGGTGCCCAAAAAATTAAGGAAAAAGTCAAAGATTTAAGCGTATCTTCCGTTGTATTTACGCTAGGAAGATCACTTTTGTTTCATTTGATTTTTCTATTTATGTTCTTTAACTTTACCCTTATACAGTTTTTCCCATTCCTCACAGAAATTTGGAAAATTTGGTATTTCATGAAAAATACTAACAAAAAATAGGATCTTTTATTGCTTTCTTTGATTAGTTTATGTTAAACGTCATTCATGATTCAGTTTTCTTTTAGAAGCTCATAAAATAGCTGCATGGCTTTAAATATATTGGTTTATTGGAGCAGCTCTCCGCTAATTTAAGCTAGATGCGAGCCATGCATATCTCAGCTTAAATTACCCAGAACTCACCACGTGGTGGCTGCTCTTTGAGTTCCACCCTAACCCACCCACCACAATAATTTAGAAAGCTTCTTATTCAGTTTTGTAGTCTCTCTTGGTTTCAAATGATTTCATTTTTGCTTGAGATGCAATTTTGGTTTTAACGTAGCCATCTCTTCTCTCACTTCCATAAATTGCTCTTGCCGCTTCTGTTACGAGTTTGATACTCCTTTCTACTGCTTGTGTATGACAAGGGAATTGAAAGAGTTTTAATTTTTCTTCGCTAGTGTTCTCAGCAATGATGTCAACTCCTCTTTGGTTGTGTTTTTTCAATGGTGGCTCACAAAATATAATATCAGTGTAGTCAAGTGCATGGAAATTTAGCTTCGGTACTCTGAACTCTCGAATGTTTTTAATTATGTTTGGCCGGGAAGGTCTGGTATTACAGTAATTAATGGCTTTGTCGTAAGTTTAAACGGCTCCACTGTTTTCGTCCGTTTCGCTGGAACTTAACGAAACAGTTGCAGCAGTATCAAATTCATTCATTCCTTTCGAGATCCGTGCTGTATATTCCTCATACTTTTGTGTAGCCTTTTCCTTTTTTCCATCTTTTTGGTGACCACTTATAATTATCTACGGATCCAATCATCATTTTTCGAGACGTTCATTGGTCATTAAAGAAATCCCTTTCCAGAACAGGAACTGTTTGGTCTTCCTCACAACGACGTGTCAGGGAGTCTTCATAGTTACAAGAAGCTACATCAAAGCGCTTCAGTGAGTTAAGTTTAAATTTGTGAAGCAATGCTTGATAGGATGCTTGGTCTTTCCGCCCTTTGTATTGTTTCAAGACATTTTGATATTTTTCGTACAAACCTTGGATTCGCTGCGTTGTGGTCTTATGATGGCAGTTGGAATAGAAGCACGGTCTCATACAGTCTTTACTTTTTAGGGAACGACTGTAGTAATATCATAAATTTTTGGATTAGCTTCTCCTGACTTAATTCTTTCCTGTCTAACATCAAGGAAACATTGAAGTAATGAAGTATATCTTCGGACGAAGGCAAATAAATCAGTAAGAGATCCATCCTTTGGTGGTCCAAAGATTGGATTCAGCTGTTGAGTATTCCTTGTCTTCCATTTTGCTGATTCATTCGCTGCCATGGAAGCCATGCCTAATTTTGCTTTGTGCGTCGGAATAGAATTAGACTATATTAGTGACTGTAAATGTTTTTAGCGAATCAGATTCAATATAAAAATTTATCAAAGCAATCAAATAATCTGAAAAAAGAGAGATAAATTATAATGCAATATAGTATAAATAACAAACCCTAAATAGTACAATTATGAAATAATTTAAATCTGTGAAAATCTAAGCAAATGAAAACCTTAAAATGGTACTAAAACATCTACTAAAGTTGAGAAACTCAACGAAAGATATAAAAATTCCTATTTTTTGTTAGTATTTTTCATGAAATACCAAATTTTTCAAATTTCTTTGAGGAATGGGAGAAAAGTGTATAAGGGAAAAGTTAAAAAACATAAATAGACAAATCAAATGAAATAAAAATTATCTTAGCATAAACACAACGGAAGATACGCTTAAATCTTTGAATAATTCCTTAATTTTTTGGGGCACCTGAAAGGCAAAAACTTTGACCTCCTTGGGGCCGGTGAAGTTGATGTCGCAGGTAGCTAATATTTTACAGATTTCTTATTGGTACTACATACTAACTTTTGGGTGCCCCTACAAAATTGAATTCTAAAAAAAGGTTTTTTCACTCCACCCTACTGCATATTGTTGACCTGCATACTATTAATAATAAAAAGTTAGTTTAAATTACGTTACATTAGATTAACTTGGGTTAGGTTACGCTAGATTAGGTTGTTTGGTTAGATTAGGTTATTATGGTTAGGTTAGTCATTTTAATTAAAATCTGAAGTGCAAATGAAATGTGAAATCGTTATCATTGCATAAAGTCGAACGTCAACATTATGAATTTCGATTTTTTTCATGTAACGCAAATAAAGACTTAAAAATCTGTTTTCCTCATTATTAAGTAAATGAAAAGAATTTTAGTTTCTTATCTTTACTCAGGTTTTAGAGAGGTTCGAGGTACGCTTCTGTGCTCTGTGGATAAGGAACGACGATCTTACCCTCACTCCATGGAGAAATTTCCGATTTCCATCTTCATTCAAGTCCCCAAGAACCGGGAAAGGGAGAAGTATTTCTAGGTTTCTCAGGAAAGCAACAAAGGAAGATCTTCAATTTGTGCCGAACGGAACACATCACTCACACAATGACCACCGTCAGTACCTACATGGGTGTCACCGTTGGTGTTAGCATTACCTGCAGTGATCAAGGCCTTAACCTCCAAGAATGTAAGAAGTGAACATTTGAAAGAAAATTCTATACGTTTCAGTTCATTATCGCAGTAGTTAACAAATGGAAGCCAATTTCAGCTTCATTTGAGACCAAATTCTCTCATCAATTAAGTGTTTATTAGCAAGGAGTTTAATAAAAGTTATTTGCCAACACATTTCGTAACTTCATTTAACAATCTAAAATGTTGAACGAACTGAATACTGATTTAAAGAACGCAATTTTAACATTTCTCTTTGCTAAATTAATACTTTGAACAAAGTTTTTGTCTTCCTTCCACAGGACTATTCTTTCATGTTAACGACCAATACAGAATTTCTCTTTATTTTCAGATTATAAAAGTATTGGCGTTAATAACGTTTCTCTCTGAATATTTTTTTATTAAACCATTTATGTTATTAATTTTATATGCATGTAATAGGTTTGTTATATACATATATATTTTTCTTATGCAGAAAAGAGAGGGCAAGGGTGAATGCAAGTACCATAAAAAAGACCTAGGCAGGGTGTCAGCACAGAAGCACAGTTCTTGAAAACAACAGGAGGCATCTCTTGAGGATCGTACCATTTCCTAGAGTTGAGCTTAGACAGGGAAGAAAAACATCTTTGGAAGAGATTGTAATTTCAGACATAATTAAGTCAGTGGGAAGGAGGAGATGAAGGAACAGCATCGGAATCGTGCAGAGATGAGATAGAGGTGAAAGATTGAGCAAATTTCACCTTTTTCATGAGGAACGGAATCCGAGCTATAAGAATGGAAAAGAGGATGGGATTAATAAATAAAGTTGTTGGATTTTTTTTTTTGGCTAGGTGCTAGAAAGAGCGAGAATTAGAGGTTTTCACATTCTTGTGATAAATTAATTTTTTAATTTTTTGTCTGTTTATATTCTAGGCAGAATATAAACGGACAGTCAAGAGTTGGATGGCGACGGTACCTTCTAAAAAACTCCTCTCTCTTGCGGATAGTATAAGAAAAGTAAAGTTAAATCAAGTAGTTTTGGTATTAGTAGCAGGAATACAATATAGAATGTATGCCTTCATGCCTGAGAGAATCACCTCCGTGAAGCGCTCAACACACTTGGAGTGGCTCCAACCACGGAAACAGTAATCATTCTATGGGAAACCAGAGAAGGGCCTCCTAATAAGCAGCGCCAAAGTGCCAAAGCCGCATTCTCTTGGGAGGGTCCAAAGGCCGAACTGGAACGATAATAGAGGAAACAGATATAAAATTGTTGTCGGAGGAGCCTAACGGAGAAAAAGTTTGACAGAGTAAGAAGAAGGGTAAGTGGCGAAAAATCAATCCAGAATGTTGAACCTATCTCCAAGGCAATCAGGGATACGAGTCGGGTGCTGTACAATCTGTTCTAGGTCATTTAGGGTAGATAAGTTGCAAGCTAGTTCAATGGGGGTGTCATAAAGTGGGAGGAAAGCCAAAGGTGGTGGCGAACATTGAAATTTCCTTAAATGGAGATTTCAGCGAAAGGAGAGAAGGATATAATGTGTTCCACTTTGTAAATGAGGTAATCAAAGAGATTGGATAGTGAGTAGAATTAGTTGAAAGGTAGGCGGTGTAGATATATTTAGTTTAAGATTAGCAAGTAAGCCATAGCCATAAAGCGTAGAATTCGAAAGATTCAAGTTCGGAAGTACGAGAGCTAAGTTAGATCGTTATGTATATATACGCAACATCTACCTTTGGAATGAAATTGAACATAGAGAAAGTAGGATTGTACAGAAGAGGGGTTGCTGTCAGTCGTCCTAGACACCTGATTTTCAGTGAGAAAGAAAAGGTACGTTTTCGAGAAGGAAAGGTAGTGTTAAAGAGATTGGAAAGTTGAGGAAAGGCCACAAATGTTGCAGAAGTTTATGAAAAATTAATCAGGCAGAGGCATAGGACATCTTGAGTGGGCAGTAGTAAAACCAGGCCCACTGCCAGGATCTGCGTTCCCGATATCGACAGCGAGGAAGATAGAAGTGGGGGACATTTGTGATCCCCTCTCCATGGTACGCCGAGGCTGTTGAAGTCGATGACATTTGAGAACATTTGCGAACATTTGAGAGGCTGAGGATCTTGAAGGTAACTTATGTACCAATCTATAGGATCTCTTGTAAAGCAAACTGAGGGTTCTGCAGGAGCCTTTTTTATGATTAACCCAGAGTTGCTGCCCATAAATATCAGTGCAGAAAGTATGAAAAAGAGTGTCTTTAGCTTCGATTGTACAGAATTTGAAGTTCTTTACAATCATGTTTGCCTTAGCACAGTAACTCCGATACTGTTTCCTCATGTCTCTTATGTCCGAGTCGTCACTCTGTTCGGATTAAAAAATTGCTGTTTGTTAATAAATAATAAATAAAACAATAGAATCTATACTCTTTAATTGAGAAAACATAAGTTAAGTTTAATAAATAGATTATAAAGCTAGGAAATAGACCTCAGATGAACTTATACGGAGTATGTGACTTTTAGCACGAAACCAGAACAGGTTTCAATGTTTTCGTACTTGTTAATCGCGTTTAGCCAATCAGGCACAGGTGTGGCTGTTACGTGATGCTCACTTCCCGTTTCGTCTAATCACATATTAATAAACGGTATCATTGTTGAAGAACACTAGATCTACAGTATATAATTAAGTAATTTAATATCGTAAAAAAGGCCAAATAAGTTAGTTAAATAATATAAAAGAAGTAGAAATTTAATAAAAACTCATAAAATAAGATGTATAAACTTGTGTAGTTTCAAGTGCCTGAGGAAAAGAGACGAGAAATGTTCTATCCCGACGCAAGATGGAAATCAGAAGTCTCTTCTGAAGAAAGCGTCGGTAAGCGTTCGTGAGGGAGTAGAGCTTGTCATAGAGAGTGGGTCGCATATAGCTCATCCAAAGATCTTGTTATTTTTATTTCAATTTCACGATTCGAGACCGTGGGAAAGAGGACCTATATTTAAGATGAATTAATAATAGTAAATTCATTATTCGCCCCCGCATAGGCCAACGAAATAGTGATTTCTATCCCCGGCCCGAGACGCGCTAGCTCTTTATCGTTTCTGTAGGCTTTCTTGATTTTCGGTCAAGGCTTAACCTTGTTTATTAATGGTACAATGTAAGTATAAAGTTAATTTAATTTTTGGATGAACATAAGATTATTTCATTGTTTTATAATAACTGTGTAAATTTATATAAAGGTAAATTCTGAAATTAATATAACGATAAACAATATTAGTTCCTTAGTTGAAGTGAAGTGAAAAACTAAGAGAAAGAAAGACATCACTGGGTTGACGTTACCCCTTAAACTGTAACATTCTATGTGTGAATGAATATCGGTGCATTTATGAACTAAATAAAAAAATGCAAATTTTGTTGTCAGCATCCACCCACGAACAGGTCAATGGACGGGTTACCGAAACAGCCACCACAGATATTTTACATTGTGAATGAACCACACCCAACACTTGTGGCATAACGGTGGGATTTGAGCGATAACTATGAAAGCCTTCGTTGGACCAGACTTCAGCTAAGTAACTGACGTGTCGTTCCTTAATTTAAAATGTAGGCTTCAGTAAATAAGTTGGTAAATTTAGTGTAATTTTTTTTATCGGATTTTCGATGTAGACCTAATTGTAAATATTGGTAAATTTTCGTTACTTGTAAGTATTGTAAATTCTCTTCGTGTCTTGAGTTTTAGATGGGTAAATTTTAGTTTTACGGTATGTGAATAATATGATAGTTTGTATGGTAGTTTGAGATTTTTTTTTTTTTTTAAGTTCGGGAAGAACCGATTCGCCTCTATTTAGAAGGGCATATCTCGGCGGAAAAACAAAGAAAAAGTGAGGGGAAAGACAGAGGAAAAAGAAAGGGTGGAGGGGACAGTCGAAGTGGAAAAAGACCAAGGATGACAAGGACTGCAGGGTCGAGCCCCATCATCCTTGGGTGCTAGGGCCGGGAGGGCGCACATGAAACCTCCAGGAACAAGCACGTACAAACGAGCACAAAGAGCACTCAAGAGCACGAGCTTAGAACCCCCTTGCGGGGGTAGTTTGAGATATTCTCAAACCGGTCTATTCCCACTTCATGCTATTCTCATTCTCATTCTCATCCGCGGCCTTTCCCACTTTGGTCCGGGTTAGGTTACGATTGGTTAGGTTAGGTTATGATTGGTTAGGATACGATAAATTAGGCTCTGACTGGTTCGGCTAATGTTAGGTTAGCTTCTGATTGGTTAAAATAAGTTAGGTTAAAATATATTAAACATTCCCACTCAGCGCCGTTTGCCGCAATGGGGAATGTAGTGACAGTATTTTTCAAATCAAGAAATCCTTTTCTCAAATGTTCAATTTTTCACTTTTGTACATTCTCATTTGTGGACCACGAATACAAATGGGAATACCACTGAGTAGGCAGTAATCGTTCAACAAACCTGGTTTTAATCAGAATGAATAATCTGGGCACAAGCGTAAACCAAAGTAATCAGAATTTAAGATTAAGAATATAAATAAACATAAATATAAATAAATTAATAAATAGAAATCAGAGAGAAATGAATATTAGTGATGCCAACAGGGCCAGAATACGACATTTAAGACCGAGGCTATAGCCCAGGGGCTCCTCAATAAAGAGGAGGCCCCAAAAAGCAGAAGAGGTTTTTTTTATATAAATTCAATATGGCTAAAACTGCCAAAAAACGTAATTACCTTCCTTATGTGACATTGAAATTCATGTTATTTAAATTATTTCTCAGTACTTGCTTTAGCCCCTGTGCTCCGTAGGGGTTAATCTGGCACTGAATGCCAATATAATCTGAAAACAAAGACAAAATTCTGAACTGATCGTTAACATGAAGGAAAAACGTTGTGAAAGAAAGACGAAAATATATGTTTAATTTATTAATTTAACAGAAATGTTAAAATGGCATCCTTTAAATTCGGTATTCAGTTCGTTTAATAATTGAGATTGTAAAATGAATTTACGAAAGGTTTTACCTCGTAACTTTTGTTAAATTCTTTGTTAATAAAACATTTAATTGATGAGATAATTTTGCCTCAAATGAAGCTGAAATTGGTTTCCATATGTTAACTACTGTGATAATGAGAAGAAGCTATTAGAATTTTCTCTGAAATGTTCACTTCTTACAGGGCTGGAGGTTCAGGGCTTCACCACTGTAGATAATGCTAACACCAACGGTGACAAGCATGATAGTGCTCAAGGTGGTCATTGTGATAGTGGTGTGTTCCGTTCACCACAAACTGAACATCTTCCTTTGCTGTTTCTCTGAGAAACCAAAAGCTACTTCTTCCTTTACGGATTCGTGGAAACTTGAATCAAAATGATAATCGGAAGTGTGTCAATCGAGTGAGGGTAAGAATCGTGATCCTTTAGGTAATAAGGAGCAGAAACCCTTTCTCCGTTGCTGTCGAAACCAAAAGGAAAGAAAAATTGAATGTCCTCCGTTTCATTTAATAACAAAAGTAAAAGATTATTAAGACTCATTATATGGTTTTCAAGTGATAATAACAAAGGTGAAAATGCAAAATCTGAGTTTCTTCATTAATTTACCGTTGTCGATAGTCAGACACAAAAATGGGACTGTGGACGTTTCGAATACTGTTCTCGTCGGTGTAAATTTCAGTTTCAACGAGGAAAACCTTTCGATTTTCTGTAATAGATGATGAAAAACGTAAGAAAGGGCAACGCCCAAAAATACTAAATTCATAATACCTATATTAAGGCTTCTTCTCTCACATAAATTTCATGTCATACACCTTTAGTGGGAAGGGAATTTGTTTTTCGATGTAATTTTTCTCCTCCGTTTTCGTTCTTTTTCCGATTCCTTTTTTGATTTTGCCCCAGTCTGCGATTCTTCCTCGCAGGAAAAATGCTGTCTACCAACAAACGATAATAACAACATCCCCGAAACCAAATGTTTTCTGCCTTCCTGATAAAATCATTTTATATATGAAAAAGAAAGTGAAAAATTGTCTGATAAAAATGTTTCCTTTAAATTAATTCTTTACATATTTTTTTTCTAACAATGAAATTTTAGACACTAGAAAGAGTGTCTCCCATTTTTTGCCAAAAAAATTCTAGGGATGTGACAAATCTAGCCACTAGAGGGCGATAGTGTTCGAATACCTCCTTCATAATCATGGACATAAAGAATTTTTTAAGCTTTTTGAATTGTAGTAAATTTATTTAAATTTGTTTGATTTGTTTTGAATTTCTCTCACTCCACAAAAGGATAAACAAATTGAAGATTATGTTATATTATTATATTTTATAGCCTACTATTAATATAATTATATATTATTATATAGCCTGCTATCAGGATAATTATATTATATTATTATATTATATAGCCCACTATTAATATAACAAAAAATCCGTAATTAAAATCAAGCTAAATTTTCCATGAAATCATACTGATTTGAGTAAATTAAGATTTCAGCCTTTGTTTCATTCATGCATATTATTTGAATTAATATTTCTGTTCTTATACACCGAAACTTCAGTTCAGGATGACAAGCTTGCCAATACCATTAACACTGTCATCACGTCCGAAGGTTTTTTTTTAGTTTTTAAAAGACTATTTTTTATTCACTTTATTGTTAATATATATCCCCTTCTTGAATTTATATTTAATTGTTCATTTATGTTTCCTTAGTAATATGTAAACCAGAGTGATGAATGTAAATAATTATGTTCTAAAGACATTTGGCAATGAGTCAACCAATCAGCACTAAACCACGGATTCATTCATAAAATGTTAGAACCGTTTGTAGTACACACAACAAATGTATGCCAGGTGTCGCTATCTGTTCTCGAGTGTGTCCTCCGAATAATGGACGCAACTGTACGTGCTGAGAATTCAAAGATAATCGTAATTACAGAACTAAACATTTTTTTTTACTTGAAATTTGTAGTAAATATTCTTCGTGTAGTGAACTGATAGTCTGTCAATTTAGGTCAAAGCAATTACCTGAAACAAATGTTATGAACGGTTTACAGTTTACAATTTTTGGCAATTTTTTTACAAAATTTCCGCACTTTCATGGAATTCCCTAACATGATAATTTATGGAATTTGGCCGAAATGAGACTAATATGATATAACATTTTTTTGAACATTCCTGCCAAGTTTCATCACGATTCGTTGAAAAGCGATGATTTGTAGTTTCGACCAACCACGGAATATTTTGATGAAAAATACGTCATTCGAGAGCTCTTCAAATTCTGAACAACTTTTTTATTTACCATTTTGTTCGCAAATGAACGACAGTTGAATAAATTAACACAACCGTTTTAGCCACTCAGCTTCATCCTAGATCACGCCACACGCACAGCGCTTTCATATGAAATCAGTTTGAAAATGGCGAGTCTGTGCGGTGGATGCAGTTACAATTACTGGGTGTTTATTAAGAAATTTTATCTTGATGACGAAGCTGCGCTGCAATTTTACGACATCACGGCGTCCTTCCTTCTTCTGTACAGTGCCCGGACTGCAAACTTCCCTGTACATATGGGAAGACAGGCATTCTTGGTATTGTGGGCGGTGGACTAATATAGCCAAGACAAAGAGGAGAAAGCAGTGCAATTTCTATACTTCTGACTACAAAAGAACTTTGCTTGACGAAACTCATCTCAAGCCGTCGGAAATAGTGTTTTGTTAACCATTGGCTACAGAAAGAGTGGAATCACACTATTTTTCAGTGTTTGAACTGGGCTTCGCACACAAGTGTTGACTGGCGAAATTTTTGTTCTGAGGTGACTGAGTGGTGGTTTGACAATCAAGACTCGATTGGTGGTCAGGGAATTGAGGTGGAAACTGACGAAACATTATTTGTGAAGCGCAAGTACGATCGTGGTCTGCTGGTGAGGCAAGTTTGGGTCTTCGGGGATATTGAGCGGATCTCAAGAAAGTACTTTATTGTGCCCCTCCTTGACCAGGATAGGAGTGCTGCCACGCTAGTACCCATCATTAAGCAGTACATCCGTCCTGGTAGTGTAATTTACAGTGACTCTTGGTGGGCATATTGGAAGCTGTGCAACGAGGGGTATACGCACTTTATGATTAATCACTCTGATCACTTTGTTGATCCAAATAACCCAAACATCCACACTCAGAACATCGAGCGGCTGTGACTGGACCTTAAACAGTGGACCAAGCGGCCAGGGTTGAGGAGCGAGTACTTCAAACAGTACTTTTCTCGGTATTTATTCCTCCATACTTTCAAGGAACAGCTGCATCACCATTTTTTCGTCGAGGCCGCTCGATTATACCGCCCACAGTCGGACAGGAGGCGACCAGCTGGCCTTCCCGCCATCCCGCTCCTGCAGGACGGACGACGACTCTGACCATCAATCAGACAACGACGACGCACCACACAGTCATCCAGGACCCTCGGAACCTTCAACGAAACCACAACCATCGACATCTCGCCAATAAGGTAATGTGATAAGGTAAGGTGATCTATCTACTTGTGAGTTGCCCCCGGTTAATTGAATATCAGGTTAGGGCAACTGAATGCCAGGTTAGGTCAAATAAATGCTAAGTTAGGTCAAATAAATGGCCGGTTAGGTCAATTGAATGCCACGTTAGGTCAACTGTACGCCCTTGACGATTGGTTAGGTTAAGTCATGATATTTTCCTTAGTTTTAACGAAAATATCGGGTAAACTTTAAATAGCTGTAACTTTTTTAATATTCATTTGCGACAAATTTGCATGGTAAAAAATGGTGGGAATCAGTAATTTTGGGCTGTTTGGACTTTTTACCGTTTCTGCATATATATATATTTCTGCATATATATATATATATATATATTAGCGTCCGTTGCTCAGTGGAGACACTGAAGATGCGGGTTCGAATCCCGTTGGTGCTGGCAATAACAATACGAGAATTAGAGCACTGGGACACATTAGTTTTAGCTGAATATTGTGCTAGTTACTGGGTCTCTGGACTGACTGATTATGAAAATTAAGCCTCCGTTTTACCAACGTTAATATTTAGGATATGCCAAATACCATCGTCCGCCCAACGGATTCCTACCATTGGGTATATACTCACGTAAAGTTCAAAGTGTTCTGAAGATGATTCCATATCCCCAAACACTCCTTCTAGAATCAACTCTCCTTGGGAATTATTTCTCGTCTTCACAAGGTATGTGAGCTATTAAAATAAAAACAAATACATATTAGCCGTAAAAAAAAAGGAATGATATGTGTCTGAATAGTCTACCTAACTGTTTATGAAATAGAATAGAATCATTTTGAACTTACTTCGCAAAGCATTCACTGACCGTTTCTCACATACGGTAAGAGACTTTCTTTATAGAAACTCTTTGCAAGACATTTTTAAAATGCTTTACGCTTGATTCTGTTGTGTTTGAGATGCAGAAGACCATATATCAGCTAATACAGAGGAGATCCAACCGAGTGATTTAGGAAGATTCAGGAAGAGTGATCTACCTCGTCCTGTCCGGACTGAACTGCCTTCCACCTCTTCCAGCCCCATCTTTTCCCATTCCCATACCTTACAACTTCAATTATGTTCCACGTCATTATTTTACTGTACTAAATTGTAAGAATTGCAAATTGCAAACTTTCCAAAAGGAAAATATTTCCCAAATACAATAAATTTTTAAATATTGATGATATAAATTAAATTTTATGTGTAGCCATCTTGCCTCGGATAAGAAATTTGATTCAGCAATTATTTATGAATTAGCAATCGCTGTACGCGTTTGCGTTTTTATATAATCATTTTCTATAGTTATTGAAATTTCGGGGAAATGTCCATTTCTGCTTTGCGATCGACTCAAAAATGCTCCGATATCGATCGTTCAGCACCTCTGTTCTTTCATAATAAAAGGTAATTAAGTACCTCATACGCACGCAGAGTTTATATAACTTCTGTTGAGTATTACTGGTAATTCATATAATATTTTTAAAGGACAATTTTTAAGTTACATTTTCTTATCAATCTCTTTCCCAAACTGCTTTATTGGCCTACAATAATTGAATGTAAGAAAATTTATTATTTTGTTCTAATTCTCAACCAATTTTTAATTAGATATAATGTATTTATGTGTACAGGCGAGTATGTAATGCCTTTAATTTTTTTGTGTTTGTAACTATAATTTTTGTTTCTGGTCCTATGTTCAGATAATGTGCTTCCTGTACTTAAAATGAGAACGAAGATGCCTGTGGAATGTGTAAATCCGACATTTCACACATTATTTCCCAGATATTGTCACTACCATTCTACGACTCTTCATGATCTTTCATCCTCTTACGATCATTTAAAATAAAAATGAAATAATAGATTACAATAACGCTTGAATTATTGTTTCATGCTTACCTGGATTACCAAACATCGAATTAACATTCCAGTCAGGTTTCTTCTCAATTTCCAGATGTTAAAATCTCCGGTGCTCAACATTTTGTCGTTGTTATGAAACCCATTTTTGATGACGTGAGAAGGCTTTCCCGTTTCGTTACTGAGTTTGAAAAGGTAGGTCCATACCCCAATCAATTTCCTCTGTAGACTTGTTTCGGGAGTAGCCCGGAAGTAGTCAAGGAGGGAAACTTCCGTTCCGTTGTTGTTGGGAACAGCAAACCTATCTGTAATTTCGGGGCTATAAACTTTTGGTAAAAAGATCGGATCACTTTAACATATTGCTTCCCAAAGCATTCGGTTAGCAATATGTTAAAGTGATTAACACTGGGAAGCAATATGTTAAAAAGAGAAAGGTTGGTTGCCTAGAAAGAGGTTGGTAATCTAGACTAACTAACGAAAATATCACGACCTAACCTAACCAATCGTCAAGGGCGTACAGTTGACCGAACGATTGGTTAGGTTAGGTCGTGATATTTTCGTTAGTTAGCCTTATAAGGCTAACTAAAGAAGGCTGGGAGCCCTGATCTTCAGGTGATCCAAATATTTTACATTCACAAATGGCAAAGCATAATAAGTTAAGTTGTCCATAAATTTTTCTCAACTAGCTAATCTCTAAATATTATAAACCATTGTAATGTAACTGTAATTGGTTGTGTAATGTCTATTTTTGGGAAGCGATATGTTAAAGTGATTAACACTGGGAAGCAGTATGTTAGTGATATCTGGGAAGCAATATGTTAAAGAGAGGTTCCTGGGAAGCAATATGTTAAAGAGAGGTTCCTGGGAAGCAATATGTTAAAGTGATCCAAAAGATCTATTTTAAAGATGCAATATGCAAAGACTATTTCCAAAAATGATAAAGATATGATACAATATAATAAGGGAATATACCACGACACTTGTTTTCATTTACCACTGGAAGCTTTTACTTAACATCTTACTAATTAACTAAGGTGACTATCATTATCATAGAATCTATAAGTTATTTAATTTAGCATTTAGCATGGCATTTTATATTTCCTTCTAAACAAAGTTTCTAAACTGTTAATATAAAATTTTTTATATTAACGGAAAGCTATAAATTATATAAAATTTATCAAACATATCAACAGCTACGAGTGGCGTAGTGAGAACGCTGCGTGATAGATATCTTAGAGAGAGCGGCTCGAATCCGGTAGAGATAAAGGAAAAAAATTGTTTATTTCTGTACGTATGGTTATGATGTGAGGTTATGATGTGAGGTTATGATGCGATACGAATTAATTAAAAAAGAATCTAATACACAAAAATCTAAGGAAATTCGGGTAGTCTTCATGTGGTAAATTTCAATAGGAGTAATTGGGAAAGGATTTTCTTCAGTAATTGGTTCCATACAAAATATTTTTTCTAAAATTTAATATTAGTTGTTGTACAGCAGCTTATAAAAGTGTATTGTTATTTACTTAAAAAAATAAAGTTTTTGACGGTAAATATAAAAGTTTTACCTAAACATTTTATTTAATAAAATCTGTAAAAACAAAGAAAAACAATAACTACCAAATTCGTCAAACACACAAAGAACTTTGAGTAGCTAAACGAGAAGAATACCTTGGTAATAGCTATTTCATAGAGAGCGGTTCGAAATAGGTAAAGGTATAGTAATTTATATATTTATTTCTGTATATATATATATATATATATATATATATCATAGTCAAATTAAAAGGTGGATCACCTGAAGATCAAGGCCCCCAGCCTTCTTTAGTTAGCTTTATAAGGCTAACTAACGCAAATATCACGACCTAACCTAACCAATCGTCAAGGGCGTACAGTTGACCTAACGATTGGTTAGGTTAGGTCGTGATATTTTCGTTAGTTAGCCTTATAATGCTTATAAGGCTAACCAGAGAAGGTAGGGACCCTGATCTTCAGGTGATCCTAAAAGGTTAAATACAAAATTCTAGTATAAAATAAAATTTCAGAAAATTAGATTAGAATTCATGTCGTAAATGCGAACATGACTAATCCCAAAGTTAGCTTAAATTATATTTAATGTAAATGATTTTAAAAAAATCAAAAAATCAAATAAATATTCTTTCATATAGACTCGACTTTTATTAAAGTTTTAAATAAGTAATATCGAATAAACGACTTGTTTTTAATAAACAACCTAAAAATGTAAATTTTGAAATATATATTTTTAAATACAAGAAAAAATTAACAAGAAATCTGTTATTGTATTAAAAAACTGTGAATTAGTCCAATAGGATCTTTTTAAAACTTTCTTAATTTCTCCGCCCCCCCCCCCCCCCCCCCCCCCACCACCACCACCACCAAATTATCTATACTTTTGGAGTTAATCATATATCATTCATACTGAAAATGTTATAAAAGAGAAAACTATGAAAAAGTTATATATTTTCCTGATGTTAATTGGCAATAATAGTTTAATATCAACTAGTATTAGTTAGCAGTATAGTCACTAAAATGATATATTGTTCGTTTTCAATTAAAATGTACTAGAAAGACTTCAGTGAAAAGGAGTGTTAGTTTGTTTTTAGTACTCCCGTACTTACAGTATGTCTTTGTAATTATGTATTTGTTTCTTGTACCATTGTTGTACATTGAGGGGTAATGAATATGTCTAACGACAGGGGAATGCACAGCGTTTTCCAAAATTTGTTAAAATCAACTTCCAGAATGAAGTTTGTTGTTCATTGATTGCTTTATAATTTAATCCCCAAACTAGCAACGTCTGAACTATATCAGGAAGAGAACTAATGTAGTTATGATACAGAATATAGAATCGAAACTGCAACCCAACTAGGAGAATCTAAGTCGTATATGAGGAGGAGATTGAAGACGCCAATCGACCAGAAAAGTACTCCTGGGGAGGATGTTAGGCAGGAGACAGGGAGCGCTGGAACTCCCGTCTTTCCTGTCACTTCCTCCTTTGCTGACCTTTTCCGTGTCTCTCTCATCTACCCTGTGAGCAGTCCAGCATGCTCTCAAATACACCGTTCTCCCTCTATTTCTCACTACACATACATGCATCTTACACACTATACAATTTTTTCAAAATTCAAAAAAATTTAAGAGTAACATTTTTTTGTTTCTGGCTCTTTTCTTCTCTTCTATATGAAGGGGTGTTTTTGTGGGCATTCGCCCTTGGCAACTCCTTCCTGCATAAAAGAAAAAAAGGTGCATTTAGGGAGAGTGCGGGCGGGGCGTAGGGATGCCAGTACCAAAGGAGGATAGGGGTTGCCCCAAAAAATAACCTAAACTAACCTAACCTAGAACGCACAACTTCGGCAGCACGTTGACACATGCATATACACACATTTAACCTAACCTAACCTAGAGAGCGTAGCCTCCACAAAAATAAAATAATAATAATAATAATATAAGGGTTAGAGGCCACCTGATACAGCACGCTGACACATGCATAAAAAAAGTGTGCAGAATAATTCTTCCTTTCGATTCGTATTCTAGCACAGTAATGCCAGTCGTATGATGATTGGAATTAGCGGTTTAGTGACTATCCGCGATTTTAATATCAAAATATTAAATGAATATACAGTATATTTCCCTTTATCTTTCCGGTAGGAGTGTACTCTAAAACCTGTCCGCTGTGTGTATCTTAAATTCGAGTGAGAAAAAAGGACTAAACGTACTGTGGGTATAATACAGGTTGTTTCAAAAGTCCCTCATTATTTTTAAAATTTTATTAAAATAGCAATTACAAGAGGAACCAAATGACAATTTGGTTGCTGAGTCTACGATTCATGAGAATTTTGGTGGCATCAAACTTGGCTTCATAAGTCTACTGGAAAGTCACTGGTACACCTCAACGTGGGCACCGTCTTTTTCGAAACAAGCGAGCCACCGTTTTACGCATTCTTGGCCGACATTGGACAACATTTCGGGAGTAGCAGAAGCACACGCATTCCTGATCCGTTCTTCTAGTGTGGGGAGGACTCGCGGCTTGGTGGCGTACACTTTGCTCTTAATGTAGCCCCAAAAAAAGAAGTCGCATGGGGTAAGATCAGGCGAGCGAGCAGCCCATTCGATGGGACCACGGCGACGACCAATCCACCGATCCGGGAACTGCTTATTCAGAAATGAGCGAACCTCACGCGAGTAATGAGCAGGGGCACCGTCTTGCTGGAAAATGACTTCTTGCATGTCAGCTACAGCTGACAGTTGGGGGATGCAGAACTCCTGAAGCATACGAAGGTAATTGTCTCCGTTGACGTTCACGGAATTTCCATCTTGATCCCGGAAGAAGAACGGACCAATCAGCCCAGCTGAGGAGATGGCACACCAGATGACCAATTTCGGCGTGTCCCTTTCATGTTCACGGATCTCCGCAGGATTGTGAGTTCCCCAGATGCGGGTGTTGTGCCGATTGACGCGACCAGAAAGGTGGAAGAGAGCTTCGCCGCTGAACCACATGTGCTCCAGGATCGATGGGTCTCTTTCGTAGTGATGCAGCAGTGTCTCACACATCTCCACCCGGCAATCGTAGTCTTGAGGTTCCAGATTCTGAACCACCTGGATCTTGTACGGATACAGCTTGAGACCACGCCGCAAAATCCGTTGGATAGATGTCGCGCTGATGTTCAGTTCCGCAGCAGCTCGCCGAATGGACTTTCCTTGACTCTGAGTAAACGCCTCACGGACAGTTTCGACATTCTCCTCACTCCGCCCACTTCGAGGTCTTCCTGATCGTGGTTTGTTTACGGATCCGGTCTCCATAAACTTCCGGTGGGTGGCGACGATGGTGTTCCTATCCGGTGCATAATGCTGTCCGTAGACTGCCCGGAATCGTCGCTGCACTTCGACCACAGATTGAAAAACCTCCTGCCATGCAGCGATTTTATACCTCTGCTCTAGAGTCAGCATGGTAGCAGAAGAAAACGGAGAAAAACTTCAAATGTAGACTCAAAACAATTCTCAACTACAGAGTAAGAGTTTACCACAAGATGAATGTCGTTGGTCGATTAGCTGCAAAGAAAATTGAAAATCAAATTAGTGAGGGACTTTTGAAACACCCGGTATATGTAAAGACTACACTCGGTGGACTAAACATACACTGAGAGTACAATAATAGGTTTTCTTTAATCCATGGAAGTGTAGTCTTTGTGATTTTAACTTAGTTCCAGAGGACATCGCTTGTCAAAAAGATAACCGTTTCAGGTGGTCTCTATCTACTATCGACCTACTGTATCTGTACTCTTGAAGTACTTTATAGTTTACAGAGTAGGTTTAGTCCTTTTTCCCATTTTAATCTCAGGTGTACACACACACACACACACACACACACACACACAACGGACAGTTTTTTAGGGTGTGGGTTGTCGCTTTTTCTTTGTTTCTTGTCACCAAACCCGACAATTTTCCTCAGCCTAAATTTTACCATCTACAGGGTGTCCATAAAGTAACGCATCATAGGAACATAAGCAATGTCTATTTATTTATGTCTCCATCAGACAAAATATGTTGAGGAACATTCAAAGAAACCCGCTTTTTCGTTTACAAACATGTTTTGAGATTGGTGGGAATCATTTCGAACAACTAAATAAAACAAAATAAATACAGAAACAAAATAAATGTATTTTCCTATGGTGCGTGACTTTATGGACATCCTGTACACTAAGCTTTTTTATGGGCCCTAAGGAGTTATATGTGAAATTTAACAGGGTTAGATAAATAATAAAAGAGTGTGTTTGTGTGTCCTTAATCTTTTGGTTGTAAAATTTTGTTGATGTATCCTGAAGGCTAATTCCTCCTTAAAATTTGGACTTAAAAACTTAAACTTTTCCACAAGCATAAACATACAAGCGAGAAGTTGACAGAAAAATGACAGAGATGTTAATATGTTTGTGCGGTGATAAAACCATTTCTCGGAGCTCAAAATAACAATTTTTACCACAAACAATTATCTCCGTTATATGGTTAAAATCTTCGACATATGTTATCATATCATAAGGGAAAGAAAAATTTAGGATGAACTTTCAGGTTTCCGAAAGTGGTGAATAAAGTACAAGAGTCTTGGGTCCAAAGAAAGAAAATTTCGTAGGAAATTTCAGGTCTCAAACTTTTCAGTGTTCCTACAATTTGTCCTTTCATGTTAAAATTTTTAAAAAGCTCCTAAACAACTGTAGGTGGCAAGCTACAAATATATATATATATAACAAAAGCAGACAGTGTTACTATCAAATTTCTCTAATAAAGCAGTATACAAGAAAAGGTAGATATACTGTCTAAGGTAAATATCTGTGGCTAATATATATATTTGATACCTTATTATTCAAATCCAGGGGTAAGTGGCGAACATACATTAGTGTCGTTTCAGAAGAAAATATGAGCCAGTCTGAATTGAAGTCAGTGCACCTTTGTAACACCTGTTTAAAAGGGAACGATTATTTGGTTTAAATAATACATTTTTATACACCATAATTACAAGCATTTAATTAAATGTACGTTAATAAATTATATTTCAGTTATAAATTAGTTGTTTTTAGGCAATTTCATATAGAATGCTTATACTGTAATTATAAACTTAATACATTTCTTAAATGCATGACTTCTCGCTGGCTTTGGGCTGAGGTAACATGTAACGTATTGCCAGTGGTTTCAGCGAGACATTCTGTGCCATTCAGAAAGGAAAGCGAGCCATCATGATCGTTGTTCACATTTTCTCTTTTTTCCCACTCCATCAAAGAACCCGGAAAGTAAAAGTTGAAGTTTGTTGCGATTTCTAGGTGTAAATTTTTCAAGAAGTCATTTGTTTTCAGTGCTGGTAAAAAATGGGAGAAATAATTAATGTATATATTTTTAGTCTTTGATCATATTTTTTACGACTGATAAAATAATCAGCATAATATATATATATATATATATATATATATACGAAAAACTAAATTTCAAAAGTCTTGTACAACATATCAAACCAAAAAATACCAAGATTTCTATTCGTATTATTTAAATTAAAAAAAGGCGCTTCCTCAAAAAGCACTCCTCACCCTGTATTATTCCTTCACCCACAACAATTTATTATATTGCATTACAACATAAAGTAGCTCAATGAAATATATAAAACATCCTTTAGAAGTCATTCATAAAAAATGCTTGCAAACTTTTTCAAATAATGATAATGGACAAAGTTACACTTCCCCAATGTTAAAAGAGTTAAATATTTCAAAACTAAAGGACATATACAAATTCAATGTTGCTGTCAAAATGTTCAAAGTTATCAGTAAAAATCAATATATATCACCCATTCAAAAAGTAATCACCCCCCCTTTTAAATTTATCATCATTATAAACACTTGACTCGCCAGAGATTTTATACTCAAACCAAACTATACAATGAAGCTGTAGGAAATTCGCTCTTTTTAAAGGAGCAGATCTATGGAATGTAATTCCCATAAATATTAGACAGGCTTCATCATTAACTGTATTTCATAATTCACTAAAGAAGTACTTCATTAACTCCTACTGATGTATAAGTTCACTATTGCAATTATTACCATAGAAATTAATTCCTATTTTATAATAAACTAGCTAAAATATGCTATTTCATTTAGAATTTATAATTTTATAATCTATCCTCATTCTTTTTTATTAAACACCATTTATTTTCAACTAATATATATATATCGGGTGGCGCGGCAAAAACGCGTCCTGTTTGAAGAGCCCTGTTCCGTTAATATAATTGGTAGACTTCTGAAAATTTTGTAGTTAAATAAGAACATATTTAAATAAATTTCATATAATTTTTATTCAAATAATACAATTACCAACAGAGTTATAGCTGTCTAGACTGAAGGTTCAAAACAATGGCTTTCCGCATTAAAACATCAATTTTCACTGGAAACAAACAGGTACTAGCAAGAATTATGTCACATAAACTTTGCTCTAAACTTTATGTTGTGAAGTTCGATATTTACATCAAATTATTCGCGACGACATCCTCTATCTTTAAGTGAAAGTGCGTGTGGTGTAATTTCTTCTGAAAAAAGTTATAGCTCTCAGAAGAGCCGTCCGCGAAGTGCTAGTCGTGGTCAAAACAGATTTGGCCACCTACTAACGTGCGTGTACGATTAGAATACTGTGAATTAATGCCATATCAATTATCTAAATTGTACAGAAAATAATGAGAAGTATTGTAAAACTCTATGTAACTTGTTTTCTTTTCCTGAATAAAGTTTTGTTTGATATTACATTACTATTCTTAAAGCTTACTGTGGTTTAGACCTCATAGTCCATTCTTAATACCTACCTCATTCCGAAAAATCCTAGGATAATGCAAAACTTTTGGCTATAGCTGAAGATGAAAAATGTAGTTGTACACATAGAACTCCTATCTTACTCTAATCTCTCCGATCTGGACGACATTCTGTATATGACGTTCCTGTATCCCTACGGTGAATTCCATTACTGTTTTGTTACTTTCACATGTGTGTCAGACAGGGGCGGATTAACTGTACTTGGGGCCTGAGGCTAATTTGATTTTGGGGGCCCTTTTCTATATATTTTTATTAACAATATATGTACAATACATAATACATTTACACGAATTACATGTACGGTGCTTAAGCTAAATGAGAAACAAACATAAAAGAACCTTATCACAGTGTTAAATTAAATATAAAAAAATATTTATAAAGATAAAATTTTAGATTAAGAATGAAGCTTGCAAAATAATAATCAAGAGTCACTGGCAATATCTGGCATACTAACGCTGAAATAAACCCCATTGAAATTAACACAGTCACTCTCACCCCCACTTAACTAGATCCACTTTGATTGGGGTCCCCCTCAAGCATGGGGCCTAAGGCTTCAGCCTCAATTGCCTCAATAATAATCACACTGACCAATCTACTGATTTTGTGACTTCATGGAAATGATTATAAATCCAGCGGATAAATTTTAGACCTTTGGCTTCTGCCCTTTTTTGATAAGGCTTTTCAATGGAGTGTTTACACGGTCTACAATGTATAAGTTATGTCACTTTTTATGACCTTCTAACAATAAATATGCTCGATTTTGAATCACACTCGAGATATCTGTACCCAATTAGTTAATAAACCAGCCAATAAACTTAATACAAGAGAAACGACTAAGGAGTCGATTGAAAATTACACTTAACAGTTACTCTACAGCAGCGATTTCCAACCTGTGGTACGCGGAACTCTTTTAGGTGATAAGCAAGAGGACTCACTGTTTGCTAATTAATAATTACTTTTTTCGATAATGTTTACAAAACCCGCAATATTTCCGACTGCGGAGCGGGTTTGCATGCTATCCAATTTGCCATTATTTAACGATAATGTGCAAGGTCAAAATAAAGATTTTGACTCAGTACAAATGGCGATGGACATCATTAGAATAAATATAACTTTTTAAGTAAGCTGAAAATTCAAGAGTGAACACCACAGTCCCCTCCCTACGGTTCTGATTAAGTAGTTCCACCTTCTTTTCTTAATGTTAGTACTTAGAAATGTGATGGCAATTAATGGTACGCCGACCTAAAAAAAAGTTGAGAACCGCTGCTATGCAGTATGAAAGTCTTAAAGAAAATATAGAAACAGAGAAATATTTTAAAGACAGAAAAATAGAGAAATACTTTAAAGATATACAGAAAGAGAGAAATACTTTAAAGATATACAGAAAGAGAGAAATACTTTAAAGATATAGAGAAATAATTTAAAGATATAATTAAAATAAAGTATGTACCTTGTTTACAGAAACTTGACATTCATGATATATTCAAATATTTCACTTACCTTGAGGATATTTTAAGATAGAAATTGTTTTAAAATTTCTTATACTAATATAATCACTTAAAAAGTTCGCTGCCAAATTATTATCGTTCAAACAATTGCAGACATTTAGCCCTAAAAGTACGTTTGCTAAAAGAAGTACAGCAGATACCATTCTCTCAACCAGACCCAGTGATTAAAAACCTAAATATGAAATGGCTAAGAGCAAAAACATTTCTCGCAATGCAGAAAATAATCGATATGCAAGCTTGAGCAATGAAGGTGTTCAGAGCTGCAACAAATTAATTTATGGCCGTAGAAACTTATCAAAGAGATAGCATTTCTGAACAAAACCTTTGGTATAAAAAATTAAAGCATATCCATTTTAATGAATAAAATAATTAAAAGCTTAATTTAAAAGTATCGGCGTTATAATCACGCGAAAACTAAGAACTGGGCAACTAACATAAAATACTTTATATAGAATGATTACCTCATTCTGTATGCGCAAAGCGCCCAAAGTTCTAAAGAGCTTATACATATTTTAAATATCAGCACGAAGTTGAAATTTTACGGGCTGTGTTATTTTGCGCAAGACTTTATAAATAATTCCTCAGTGTTTACTGTGATGAATATGCGACAGTCAATTCTCTTTTTTCCTCATCCAGACGCGCGCTTAATGTACCTAATATTTTATTGATTTTAATTTCCCTGATTGTATAGTTATATTTTTTTTATTTGGGTTGTTTAACCTCCTTCGCAACATCTAAGGTCATATGACGGAGGGGACCTACACCTTTACGTGAGATCCGAACCACGGGTCGCTACATAATCTGGGCGCGGAGGACGGTCTCCCATCCAACTACTACCCAGACCCAATGTCGCTTAACTTCGCTGATCTCCGGGAAGCGGTGTTACGACATTGGCCAGGACGTAGCCCGTATAGCTATGTATAGACAAAATAGTCTTCGCAGTCAAACTAGCTTTCAAATATACCACTGAATGGTAACGCTTCATTTTCTTTGTGTAGTGTATCAGTTTATTGAAAATCAAATAAAAATTACATTTCACTCAATCTTATAATTTTTCTTACATGCTAAGAAATTAATATTATTATGAAGTAATGCTTTTGAATTCATAAAGATTTTTACTTTCAATTTTATATACAGGGTGAGTCAAAAGTCCGGAAACATAGGAAGGATAGGAAACTTTTATTGCAAAAAGACACGTGTTACAAGTAATATTATAAGATGTACTCTATATGTTCTCCTTTCACTTCGAGACATTTCTGGACTCTGTTTACCCACTCGACCTGGACTCTTTCCAGGACATCGGGCTGGATTGCAACACAGACTAACATCAGTCCTATGTTTCCGGACTTTTGACTCACCCTGTATATATATATATATATATATATATATATATATATATATATATATATATATATATATATATATATATATATAGTATGATTATTATATAAAACAAACTTCGTAGTCGTGGTAATGAAATATATAAATATGATTAATTAATTTTGATTTTGGTTACATATAAGATAACACAAGTCATGTATACGGTAATTAATTTGGACATACAAACGAATTTGTAGTTGACACGAGAAGTGAATTCCATTAGTAGCAAAATTAAATCTTGGTCGATGTAATAGTTATGAAACCTTCGGTTTTTAGGAGTAAATGCAACAATTAGACAAGGAAAAGGTAAACACAACAAATAGACAAGGAAAAAGTAAACACAACAAATAGACAAGGAAAAGGTAAACACAACAAATAGACAAGTAATACAGTACGAGCATTTAAACCCTAAGTGCGATTTTAGTATTCATTTATTAACATTGATTTCTTCTTGCATTTAAACGCATTTACGTTAGGATATTTTGAAGATCAATGCTTAAATTACTCCATAATTTCAACCCTACGAAAATAGGTGATTTTTGAGATTAAGACAATCTGAGGTGAGGAATAACATGACTATTTCTATGCCTACTCTGATATGAGGGAATCTCTTAGTTACAAAATATTTACTTATCCACTAGAAGTTAGTAATTTTGCTTATATGTTTTGTAAATAAAGATAAAATGTGTCAATTCGATTATGTCTTTGATCTTAATAATTTTAACTCTTTAAAAAATGCACATTTATGATCAAGAGAACCCGCATCAGATCCCGCATCAGATAACTTCCTTATCGCTCGTTTTTGAACAACGAAAATAGTCCAATACGTTATAAGCAGTATTTCCTCCTGCAAGATTGTAGTACATCATACAAGGAAAAATGAAACTATGATACAGATTTAGTAAAACCTGTTTAGGAACTATAAATAGTAAAGTTTAAACATTGTAGTAACAATCCTAGAAACCTTTCTAGATGTATAATTGATATGGTTCTTCCGCTGGAAATTCTTATCTAGCATGTCGCCTAAACATTTTGTGAAATTACGTTCTTTTACAACGAGTTCTCCAACATTCAGAGTGTCAAGCTGTACACTTCTCCTGTTACTAAAAATCATAGTTTGGTTTATTTCAATTTAGAAATTTCAGAGCAAGTGTAGTTTACGTCCCCCTGACACAAAAGGGAACACAAACTACACTAGGTCAAAGTTGGGGAACGTAAACTACACTAGGATCTTTAGGAGACATTTTTTAAATGAATCCATCAAATAAAACGTTAAAACAAACGAAAATATTACGACTTAACCTAACCAATCGTTAGGTTAATGTTAGATTAATTTCAGTTATTATTTTCAATTCAGTGGCACACCTTTTGCTGTTATTTTTTTTACTAAAAATTGGTTACAAGTATATAAAAGGTGTTGTGTTCGTATAAATTACATTATAATATAATTTATTGGTGAAGGCCGCTTCTGGCAAGCTTCAATTTCAATTTAAGCAGAAAACCACAGACAAGAAGGAAAGAAACATCCATCATGTTGGAGAGGGACTATATTTTGTACAATGCAACGTTTCAAACACAAACTATGCTCATCTTCAGGCAAAAATTCATTATGGTTTTTAATATTCTGTTTTTAACTTTTTAGAATTTTTGCCTGAAGATGAGCATAGTTTGTGCTTGAAACGTTGCATTGTACAAAATATAGTTCCTCTCCAACATGATGGATGTTTCTTTCCTTCTTGTCTGTGGTTTTCTGCTTATATATATATATATATATATATATATATATATATATATGAAAATTATTTCACGAATAACATCATATATATATATAAATTGACGATTGGTTAGGTTAAGTCATAATATTTTCGTTAGTTTTAACGTTTTATTTGATTAGGTATATGCGGACAAAGTTGAGGAACGCAAACTACACTAGGATAATGTAGGGGAACGTAAACTACACTAGGCACCACAGGGAGACGTAAACTACACTTGCTCCGAAATTTCTGTAAAAGGGGTGTGAGGCAGTATCAAACGCCATCTTGAGACAGGATCAACTAAAGACAAACAACGAAAAAGAAGGTCAACAAAAACGAGATCTCAAGACCAGTACTTGAAGATTACATGCTTGAGAGATAGGAGAGAATAGTCGCAGTTTGCAGTAGGACTTTAATTCCTCACCGGGCACTATCGTTTCGATTGTAAGAGTACGACGTCATTTGCAGGAGGCAGGGTTGCACGGCAGAGTTGCTGCCAAAAATTCACACAAGACCAGAAAACAGGTCTTAGAGGGTGAAATATGCACGAGATCATGCCCACTGTGCGTCGACTGATTGAACGAAGGTTTTGTGGATAAACGAGTCAAAATTTTAAATCTTTGAGTCAAAAGAAGACAGTACGTATGACTGCGACGGCTTACAACTAGGGTTTCTCAACCTGGATCCCAAGCGGAAAATGACAACCTTTAATCCCGGGACAAGCACAGCAAATCCCGGGATTTCCCAGATTTTACAAAGTATTCTAAAAACGTTATTTCAAATAGTTTTACGTTAATTTACTGCTGCATCTAGAAAATATGATACAAACATAACGACTAGGATGACAAATTTATAATAGCACGAATCACGTTGCGTTGTACAACTCGAATAGTGCCTATAATATGGCCTGTATGATGTTTTGCGTGTGTAATATAACTAGTATATTTGCTGATTGACTCGGACTAAAAGCCAGTCATTTCATTTCCCTGAATCGAACATTTTGTGTTTCAGTGGATTTTAATTTCAGTTATTATTTTCAATTCAGTGGCACACCTTTTGCTGTTATTTTTTTTACTAAAAATTGGTTACAAGTATATAAA
>JAJOZX010015214.1:0-71765 GCA_023014485.1 Bathynomus jamesi
CATTATAATTTATAACTGTTTGCAAAATGCTTTGCAGGGATGCACACACATACACATACACACACACGCACACACTCACAGACATATGTGCACACAAACTCACCTGAAGAGTCCTGCCGGGGAGAAGTAGAAGCAAATGGGTCTTCATCCTCAGGATGAGACTGCATTGTGGAGACATATGTGAGGCTGAGGAGGTAGATGGCTCCTCAGCCTCAATAATGGCAGAAGTAGACGGCTTCTCATCCTGGCTAGTGGCAGAGGGTGTTCCAAAATATTTCAAAAGTGCCCCTGCAAATAGTAAAATAGAACATAACAGACCAATGCATGAATAGGCTAGTACAATTAATTTAACATGTTATTAAGCACAATTTATTAAACTTTTAGAATAGGAAACAAATGAATAATACAACCTCCTTGGTTAATGGCTAATTATATACATAATAGTACACTTCAAATGACTCAGAAAGCTATATCACAAAATAGCAGTGCAATATAGCAGTGAAGAGTAGATGACATAGCTCTATACCTTTATCTTTTGCTCGTTTCTCCTCTTTCTTTCCTCTTTTTTCTAAACTGAGCACCTGATAGCTTTGACCTCTTCTTATCCATTTGCGGTTATTTGACAGACCTTAGTGGCTTAGTGTGAAGATTCGTTCTGTATAAATAATATACATTTCACTATTTAACCAAACCCAGAAAAATAACATTACATATGTTAAAGTATGGGCCTTTATTCCCAATAATATTAATCTGGAAGCATTTTGCATTGTTTAGGTCTTTTATGGGAAGGTTTATGGAAAATGCAATAGATGGTTTTTTATTAATAAAAATATATTTATTGATCTTTTATTATTTATTTTATTTATTTTTTATTTTTATTTATTTCTTTATTTATTTATTCTTATTTTTATTTTTATTTTTTTTGCAGGCGCTCATGCCGCCCCTCCACAAATGCCGCCATGTGCGGCTGCCCATATTGCCCATATGAGGAACCGCCACTGGTGGTGAGGTCTGAATCCATGTTGAGTAGGCGATAGTGGAATGTGTGGGTTGGTGATTTGTAAGATTAGTCTTTCTGTTACTTTGGAAGGTGTGCATAGTAAAGTAATGGGTCTATAGGAAGCTGGTTCTGTTGGATTTTTGTTTGGTTTGAGTAGTGTAATAATTTTACCTTGTTTCCATATGTCAGGAATAATACAGTGTTGGTATGAATATGTGCTGATATTTGTGAGAGCTAGTATTCCTTGTGGGCCCAAGTGTTTAAGGTGTATGTTAGATATGTTGTCTGGTCCAGTAGCCTTAGAATTTTTAATGATCTTGGTGGTCTGGTCTGTATTGAAGGGTGTAATGGTCGTGTCGAGTCTGTAGTTTTTTTTGTGTCTGGCTGTTTGTCTGTCTGCGTGTTTCTGGTTGTTGTCTCTGTTTAAGTCACTTATCTTTGCGTAGTGATTAACTAGAATGTTAGCTTGTTGTGTGTATGTTGGGATATTATTCTGGCTGCGACAGATAGCCGCGTGTGAGGTGTGAATGCCGCTGTTAGAGTGGGTAATGCTGTTTATAGTCTTGTATAGCCTGGATGTATCTGTGGAGTGGTTTAGTGTTGTTATGAATTCCCTGAATGTTTCTGTTTGTTTTTCTTTGAGTTTGTTGTTTATTTCTGTGTTGAGCTGTTGTATCTGCTGTTTTATGGCTTCTGTGTGTGGTGTTTGTGTGTTATATTTGAGGTTGTTACGTTGCCTTATGAGGTGGGCTATTTCTCTAGTGTAATTTGGGTTGTATTTCCTAATGTTGCCCTTGGGTATGTATTTGTTTGCATTATTGATGATCTGATTAAATGTCTTGAGTGTTGTATTGCTGTTTATAATGGGTGTGCTGTTTAATGTGGTGAATTGTTCCTCAGTCTGTATTTTGAACTGTTCCCAATCAGCTTTCTTGTAATTTCTGTAAGTGTGCCTAAGGCTGTTGGGGCAGAGTGTAGAATGTGTTGTAATGATGATGGGCAGGTGGTCTGATGACAGTTGTTTTTCTGTTCTCCATTGTGTATGTATTGCTAGTGAGGGGAACAGAACGTTATGTCTGGGGAGGAGTTTGAGTTGTCAGCAGTAGCATATTTAGCATTTTGTCGACCCTAGGCAGGTGATTAAAGTGCCTTATAGTTGTGCCATTTGATATTGCGAGTTTGCTATTACTGTAGGCTGACCATACGTACCGTTTTGAACGGGACAGTACCGTTTTGTATGGGTTTTTGTATGGGTTCTGTCACTGAAGAATAATTGTAAGCTCAATATGTTTATGTACTTACTTTTTCATGAATACAGAATATTACATAACCCCCGTCCCTTTTTTGCCATCCCAATGTCCCGTTTTTTGTCTCAAGGAAATATGGTCAGCCTAGCTATTAGAGGCTGCTGTTCTTTTTATTTTAAAACTTATTTATGAATCCATTTAATTTGTTAGTGCTTATAACTTATTCATTTTCTATTTTTGTTTTCTTTGCCCTATTTATGTTGAAATACGACAAAATGTGCCGCCCTAGGCGGGTGCCTACTCTGCCTATACATAAATCCGCCCATGGTTGTCAGCGGATCTTCTCTCTCTTTAGAGGTGCACAGAAAAATGCAGTTGTTTAACGTATAGTGGTTCCCAAATTTTTCCTCCTGACGGACTACCTGAGCTGCTTTTCAACTGTCGCCCGCCCTTTTAGAAATAATGTGCAAAATGAACCAATTAATTACTATATTTCTAACATTTTCGCGAACCCCATGAAGAAAAAGGCCGACGGACCCCCAGGGATCCGGGGACCATAGTTTGGGAACTACTGACTTAGCTCATTTAGCTGAAGATAATGCATCGTCCTTACCATAATGAACAAATGACAAAAGATCTTCACAATTTACCTGAGTTTTTGGCTTGCATAAAGTGAATCATATTTTGGACAGAAGTTCCTGCAGGCGTATGAGCGAGAATTTTAGGTAGAAGCCTCTGCACGAGATGGAATTTAAAGGAAGCAAAATATTTAAAAAAATTATAGTATCATTCATCGTTTCTAAACGCGAACAAAGAATATTTAGTGTAATATTTCTTTACGAAATTTTTCTGACAAAAAAAAAAAAAGAGGAAAAATTGTTGATAATATTAGTGACCTAATTTATATTTATTATTTTATAAAGTAATGAATCTTATTACATTACAGTCAAACCTAGAGCTTTGGCAAGAAGAAGGCACTTGAGTGTGGACACAGCAGTAGGTTTAGATTAAGGTGTATCGGTGCCAACACTGATGTATGAATCGTTAAACAGACTCTGTGGGTGATGGGTGGGTGGGTGACTTTGTGATGTAGATGAGGGTTGATCCTAATTATTTGGGGGTTCACTTGAAGTTGCCGCTTGAACATCTATCTCTAAAGATATATCACATTGCGGTTGATCTCCTTGCTTCCCAGAAGGCACTGAAGGTGTGTCTGAGAATCCCATTAACTGATGAAATCGCTTAGCAGCACGCTTGCCTTCCTCCTCTTTTTTTTCGCGAAGATTCTTGTATGCAGCACCACTCAGTCTCTGTCGTTTGCTCATGTTTGCTAATTCAGTAGGGTATCTGCAAAATAAACAACCATTAATTAATTATTAACATCATCAAAGCTCAAAGAATGCAAAGCCTAACCTAAATAATATAGGGAAAGTCTGAAAAATAGGGCTGGCAACCTTTCCGATGTGAAAATTTAACGCAACTATTTGTGGAAATAGTGACATTGAGGTGGCATATATAGCATTTAATGATGATTTTTCATCAAAACCATGGATATTTTGTACACAATAACGCGCGACAATGATGAGATATAATTTTTTGGAGGGTTGCATTTTAAAACATAAAAACCCAAAATTTTGCATACTGCGCCCGCCTGACAGTAATTTGCCGCCCCTCGGGAAGTGCCACTCGGGGAGGTCGCACCTCTCGCCCCTCTCTTGATACGCCACTGCTCACGCAGCACATCATGGATGGCATCAACTCCAGACGACCAGCTCAACGTACACTATTAGCAACAATAGACATTAGTAAAGCATTTGATGCTATCCCACGCTTCCCTCTCATAAACAAAATACTCAACACAAACATGCACAATAACACCAAAAGGTGGCTGAGCAACTATCTTTCAGGAAGATACTCACATGTCACATTTAATGGCAAGTCATCCAAAAACAAGCTTTTTCCGAACGGGGTCCCTCAAGGCTCTGTTCTCTCACTAACACTCTTCAACTTATACATGCATGACATTCCAACACCCATAGATAACAAGCTTACATTATCATCATATGCAGATGACATCACTCTAACATCCACCCACAACAACATCGACACCGCTACAAATAACCTACAAACATACATAAACAGTATACAAGACTGGCTCACACACACAATAGACTCAAAGTAGCGCCCACAAAATCAACCATCACCTTGCTTACAAGCAACACAAAAGAACACCAGGTAATTCCACAGCTTACACTAAACAACATCAACATTCCATACACTCACAGGACCAAAATACTTGGGGTCACATACAACACATCATTATCTTTTGCAAACCACATTCAGGATTTTAAAAACAAATGTACGTCAAGACTTAACACGCTTAGGGTACTAACAGGCACAAACTTTGGACACTAGCAGGAAACAACATCACTCATATACAAACAATATATTCGCTCAGTTATGGACTATGCTAGCCCATGCTGGGCACCCATTATCTCAAACACACACATAAACACCTTACAGTCAATACAAAACAACGCACTTCGTATCATTACAGGATGCACTCAAACAACACCAATAGAACACCTGCACACAGAAACAAAAATACTGAAAGTTAGGGAACATTTAGACATGAGGGGAACACAATTCATGGCAGCAGCGACAACTAACCCACAACACCATTGCCACTACATGTACAATCACGCACCGACACCTCGCACCATTAAGGTAACACCAGAGAGACATTATAACCAAATACTCCATTCCATACCACGCCCCACAGACATCACACAGTACAAAAAACACATACACACACACCTAACCCACAAAGCACTGACACGACTCGGTCCGAATGCGGTCCTAGGTGCGAAGCCGCCGCCAATTACCAGGTCAGAGATCAGCCTGAGCAGATCGGATCGAGTTAACTTAGCACGATTCCGATGTGGACATCACCCCAACTTGCTCGATCAGGGTGGGCTGATCGACTAAACAACAACAGCAACACAGATACAACTTCTTGCAAAAACATATTTGTGAAGAACAGACTAACAGAAATAAAAAATGCAAACACATCCCTTGGTATCAAATTTAGGTACATACAAACAAAACAGAATCCTGCAGACTTTTTGACAAGAGGGCTCTCTTACAAACTGTTGTAAACAAATAAAATTTGGTATGAAGGGTCTGAATGGCTAACATGTGAGGATCTTTGGCCAGCCAAAGTAGTTAACCTCACACTCAACTCTACAACAACTGAAAAGATCACTGAGGACAAACCTATTTTTTACTATAAACATTATTCAGACACCAACAAACTCTTGAGAATTACAATCTATTGCTGCAAGTTTGTCAATAGCTACCTTCTCAAACACTGTCCTCAGAAGGCCTTTTCTAACTTAACAGAAACTGCAACAAAACACTGGCTCAAACAGATACAAGCTTCAGAATTTGACAAGGAGTTGAAGTATCTTAGGTCCAGTAACACATTAAACAAAGGAATTCCTTCACTTGTCATGGATCTAAATCTGTACCTGGATACAGAGGGTCTGATAAGGTGTAAAGGAAGGCTTAACACGTCAACTTTGACTTACAACTCTAAGCACCCAATTCTTCTTCCGAGGAGGAATCACTTCACAAATCTCATCATCAGGGATACCCACAACAAAATACACCACATAGGGGTCCCACAAACCCTGACGGAGCTGAGAAAAACTTACTGGCTACTAAAGGGTAGAACTGAAACAGAAAATTTTAAACACATGCATTGCTTGTAAACGTATCCATTCACGACCCTTTAAGACCCCAAGCCCTCCAGACCTACCTGTGGAACGAGTAACATTTACTCGGCCATTTGAAACCACGGGTATTGACTACACTGGAGCGGTGTTAAAAAAAAAAATTGGGTAGAAATAACCACATATATTTCCAAATAAAATATAGACAAAACAAATATTTACCACAAAATAAATATAGAATAAAAATAATAACTCGTTTCTAACCAACCAACTAGTGAAGTTGGGTTTCCCTAATTAACAAAAAGAAGAAAAAAAAAAAGTTTCTGAGACAAAGAAAGAAACAAAGAAAGAGTTTTCGGTGAACCTTTGTAGTTATAGGACGTACCTATAATTGCGTGAAAACAAAGCGTTTAAATTAGATTACTGAAACCAGTTAGTTTAAGGCTTGGTTGTACAATTTACACCCTGATTGTGTAACCACCAAACTTAATAGTCCACTTTTCTTACATTAAGTGCAGAGTCTAAGTGTTACATCAAAGGGCCAGGCTTTGCCAATTAGGCCTAGGCCCATATACTGAGATTCATACTTAAAACTTCTATTAATTGTTAATTACGATTTAGACTTTATCACTTTCTAATTGTAACCTTCTAGTCTCTGAATAGGATAAGTCCATTGAGTTAGGAGTCCTCGGCTCGGCTCGGGCTTTTGCCTAGGCTGAGTTCTGGGGATTCGCCTAGTTCCGATATGGCTACCAGTTCGGACCTCGAGAGGTTGCGAAGTAAAAGGTTGCATGAATCCGATTCAGAGGAGGATGTCTCTCTTGCTCCATCGGTTATTCGGGCTCTTTCTCCTTCTTTACGTTCGCCCCCACCAAAGGTTAGGAGTAGAGAGGTAGATGGGCCTTGTGATGCTGGTGTGGTTGGAGATGTTTCTACCCAATCTGGTCTCTAGGGACTAGGTAATGTTGGGCCTAGCCGGGCTCCTCCTACTGGGCCTATGGCCCGTATAGATTCAGAGCTCTCAGACCCAGTGAGGGCATCCTTTTTATATAGAATTACTCCCATGAAACAAGATATCTCTTTTGCGTCGAGACCATTGGCCTTTAGCATAGCACTAAGGGATTCGCCTTTCTATGGGTTGGGTATGCAGGCACCAGTCTTCCAGAGACGCTCTGGCACGGTACAAATAAAAACTACCTCTGCCCTTCCCTCCCAGTTTTTGGGAACTCCCTGGAAGTTGGGCCCATGGGAGGTGGATTGTTCTTTAGTTAACGACACTCATATTGTGCATGGTGTTATAGGACCTACCGTATAGATTTGGAGGAAGATCTACTAGCTATTAAGGATGAGTTAATTCATAATGATTATCCAGTAGCAAATGTCAGTAGACTTAAAAAAGAACAGGTTCAACATATGTTCCAATTCAACAGGTTAAAGTCTCTTTCAATGCACAAGTTCTTCCAGTAAAGATCTATATAGCTTATATACCATATAGAGTTCGTCAGTTTATTCCACATCCAATTCAATGTTTTAAGTGCCAGGTATTTGGTCATTTAAAAGTACATTTAAAAGTAATGACTTTCCTGTTCTACCAAAACCTATTGTGTCAAGAGAGGAGACTCAAGGCTTGGATGTGGTGGATCTCTCCCCCCCCTTCAAAATTCTTGGAGTGGGGTTGTGAGGGGAAGACCTGGCTCGACTATGGCAATGTCCCAGGGGCCACCTGGGGTGGGGGTGGATGGTAGGGCTGCGGTCCCTGAACCCTCTACCCCTTTTGGACCTATGGCTCTGTCATCAGACATCATTAAAGTTCTATGTTTAAGTTTATTCAACTTCACCCTTCAAGTGGTAGTAGTCTCTCCAAGAAGACTTTGAGTACATTATCCAATTTTGTTTCTTTATTTAATGACGCTTTTCACACTGACCTCAAAACTGACCAGCTGATAAAATTCCTTGATAAACTGAAACCTAAGCCTACACCCAAACAGAAACGTCATGTCCAAATTCGCAAACCCACTTAACATTTCATATTCAAAGGTTTCTAACCTCTTGTTTGCTCAATGGAATGCCCGCAGTCTCCAGTCTAACTTGTCAGAATTTAAACTTTTTATTTACACCAAAAAACCCCATTTAGTGGCACTTTGTGAGACCTGGTTAACCTCTAGACTCCAGCCTACTTTTATTAATTATACTCAGATCAGAGCAGATGGGGTTGGCCGAGGGGGTGGGGGTTTGCTATTTCTGATTCGTTCAGATTTGTGCTTTTGACCATTCCCTCTCCGTCCCTTTCCAACAGGAGTTCTCGAGGTCCTTGCTTTATCTTTAAAAGTAAACAATGGTACTTTAGTTATACTCACAGTTTACAATCCACACCTTTCATTAACCACTATAGAAATCGAACACTATGCTGGTCAACTCGGTCAACAAGCTTTTATTTGTGGTGATTTTAATGGTAGACACAGGGCTTGGGATACAGGTATGTTAGGTTCTCCAACACCAACTGCCTTAAATTTATTTAATTTTATTCTTTCTTCAGATTTTGTGTTATTGACTCCAGTAGATCTCCCAACAAGATTTAACGTTAATAATGGAAGTTATTCAACGTTGGAGCTCTCATTACGTAGAGGTAGGTTTGCTCCTAACTGTACTGTGGCCATTGGTGGAAGTCTGGGTAGTGACCACTTTCCTGTCCTCACTGCTCTGCAAATTTCACCGGTAACCACTCCTCATAAACGACGTCCAACTTGGAAACTACGTGACATAGATTGGAGAATTTGGTCTAGAGCACTTCCGGATGCCCCTGCTATGGAAGGATCCTTAGATGAGAAAATACAACACTTTACAGCCTTATTAGTGGAAACAAGTACCTCTACACTGAAGAAGACAACGGGAAATTTTGTTCCTAAATACCACAAACGCTGGTGGACAGAGGATTGCAGTGTGGCAGTGGCCACCTGCCGTCGGGCTCGGCGTTTTTATTCTCATCACCCAACTCTATATAATAAGATCCTCCTAAATAAGGCAACTGCTATAGCTCGTCGTACTATTCGTCAGGCAAAGCGAATTTCATGGAGTCGGTTTTGTTCAAACCTCAGTTTCACTACACCTTCCACTGAGGTTTGGACTCAAATTAGAAAAATCATTAAGGGTACAGATTCACACTTCACTTACCCTATTGTTGTAAATGGTTCCATATTAAGTGATATACGTGACAAAGCAGAAGTTTTGGGGGCCTTCTTCCATTCATTTTTTGGGACTGTAGCAGTTATTGAAGATGAGGAATTTTGCAGGGACATGCAGTCTTCCTTATTGATTACAATGAAGATTATAACCTGGACTTCACATTGCAGGAATTACAATTCTCCTTAAGGTAATGTCAACATACAAGAGGTGGTGCAATGGGACTGGATAATATACATAAATATTTTCTTAGTCATCTTCCATTGGAGTAATTGCCATTTCTATTATCAGCATTCAGTGATAGCCTGAGCACAGGGGTCTATCCTTCATCATGGAAACAGGCAATCATGATTCCTATCCTCAAACCACAGAAAAACCCTTCAAGTCCATCTTCATATCGTCCCATATGCTTATTATCCTGCTTGGGTAAAGTACTAGAGAGGATGGTCCATCAGCAGTTGCTATGGATTTTTGAAACTTGTCCATTTTTCGAGATTCGCAGTGTGGTTTCCGTAAGAGAAGCACGGTGGATCAACTTCTGAGGTTGGAAACTTTCATACGCCAAGCTCTCCATGGAAAAAATATGTTCTTATATTTTTTTACCTCAGTCGAGCTTTTGATACCATCTCCCATACTGGCCTACTTTATAAGTTAGGCAGTTTGGGGATTCATGGTAGATAACTAAGATGGTTGGACAACTTTTTGTCTAACCGCACATTTCAGGTGCTAATTAATGATGTCTACTCAACACCTTTCCCCTTTAAAAAAGGGTGTACCCCAGGGTTCAGTTCTTAGTCCATTGTTATTCACAGCATATCTCTCCGATATGCCAAGTATTGATCCAGTTCAATCATCAGAGTTTGCTGATGATACAGCTTTCTATGTGGCAACTGACACCCCTTTAGAAGCCCAACAGATGTTGCAAAAAGCAACAGATAAGTTCTCATCTTGGTGCAGAACCTGGGGTCTTTCCCTGAATCAAGAAAAATCTAACATTATGTTCTTTACACATCAAAAGGTTTCAGTGAATCCTATTATCCAAATTAGTAACACCCCAGTAGCTATGGTCACATCCTACCAGTTTTTGGGAGTAGTCCTTGACAGCCCCAGACTGACTTCGTCTTGTCATATTAACTACCTGGTAACATCTTGTACGAAACGTTTAAACTCGTTAAAATCTGTTGCCTCTCATCGATGGGGTGCAGATCGATCTACGCTTCTCACTTTTTATCGATCATTTATCTTAGGAAATATAAAGTATGCTGATGTTGTTTATGATTCAGCCTCTTTCACCTTGAAGAAGAAACTAGAAACATTGCATAATTCTGGCATGCGCCTTATTTTGGGTGCCCGGCTGCCCGCCCATCAACTCCTATTATTGCCCTGCAGGGTGAGACTAGTCTCCATGCCCTTCAGTATGATAGATATATCTCTACACTGAAGAAGTACTTCAATATTCTGGCTTCCCCCTTTTCCCACCCCTTACGTCAGTCATTCGAGGTTGATTATCCTTTGATCCTTGCAGTGGACTAGACTGTCGCAAATAAGCCACCTTTCTTCGTTAGAGCTACTGGACTTCTTAATAAGTATCAATTACATTTTAAATTTTTTTACAGTTCCAGTATTCCCTTCTTTCCCACCTTGGAGATTGCATTTAGTACCAACCTGTCTGTCTCTCCCATTTTTATATGAACCTCCTGTCCCCAAAGAAGTGATTGTGCAGTGTTTCACAGCATACTTGGAAGAGAAGTATCCAGATTACTTGTATATTTATACTTGCGTTCGGAACTTTCGCCGCCGTAAAAGAATTTTTAAAAAATAAAAAATAAGTTGACGATTGGTTAGGTTAAGTCGTAATATTTTCGTTAGTTTTAACGTTTTATTTGATGGATTCATTTAAAAAATGTCTCCTAAAGATCCTAGCGTAGTTTACGTTCTATTATGTACTTTTACAACATATCCATATTCTTTTGCCTCCATTTTCTAATATTTCTTGATGAAGTTGCAATTGATAGCATTAGATAACAACCTGCATCATCTAGGCTTGCAGAAGCATCGGCAATTAGTGATCTTGCAGATAATTGGGAGTTAGTAGCAGTCGTTTTCATACTTGCTATTGTGGCGTACACTTTAGGCTTTGATGGGTTTGCATAATGACTATGCTCACCAAATGTTTTGCAAATTACTATTTTAGCGTCACTTTCTAAAATTGTATGCACTCTTGCCTTGCAGTTTTTTATTTCACACTTCCAATACGATTTTTTATCACATTTTCTGTCGATTCGGTACACGTAATTAACATCGTCAACTAATTTTTCTCCTCCTCGGCTGCTTTTAACTGTATATGACATCCTAGAGTGCTTAAGTAATGGAATATAAATGTAAGCACTGCACCGAAATAAACTATTGTGGGCGGAGCTTAGGGGTAGACCATTTAGCTCAAAGACAAGGGCATATAATTTTATAAAACTTTGACAGTATCTGTTATTGCATGTGCAGTATCAGTTTAAACCATCAAAAATGGTTTTTAAAAACCTAAGGGTTCAAAACCTTTGAAGTACATGAAATCACTTATTTAAGAGAATGAATAAATGAAAATTTCCAAGTCATCCAAACCCGACGTATTAGAGAGTTCAGAAAATTTGGTAGGCTTATATATTATATTTTGCGGCGAAAATTCCTTGCGGCGAAAATTCCTACGGCGAAATGTCCGGCGGCCAAAAGTCCGGCGGCGAAAATACCTAGATTGATTTATACTGATGGATCTAAGATAGATGTGCCTGGACCATCTTGTTCATCAGATGTCTTCATTTCAAATCATAAAAGGTGTTTTTCCTGGAAATTATCCCCCAATCATAGTATACAGGCAGCAGAGTTATTTGCCATCCAACAGGCATTGTGTTTTTTGGTATCCAGAAGTATTGCTTGTAATGTCCTAATAATTACAGACTCCCAGACCTCTCTTCACCTGATCAACTCGCCCACACTCGCTACATATCTGGCTTTAACAACTTCTATCCATTCTTTACTGAAGACCCTCTCTGTTTCAGGTATTCTGGTTTCCTTCCAGTGGGTTCCGAGCCATGTTGGAATTACAGGTAATGAGATGGTTGATACACTGGCCAGGGCTGCTTATTCCCTCCCTGTTATAACTTCGCTATATTTCCACCCAGCGCGAGGGTTTTGCAGTAGCTAAAGTGGCAGTGCAAAATGATTACAAAACTCAATGGGAGAGATTACGGCACTCGACTCTCTATGGAATGTTTAAGCCTTCTTGGGGCACAAGAAATTGGCCTGTACCATCTTCCCACTATAAAGATTCTATAATATTTAGATTCCATTCTGGCCATGTAGGCCTTCAGGCTTACTTACACCGGATTGGACTAGCCTTCTCCCCATTGTGTTAGTTGTAATTTACCAAAGACACTGTCCCATTTCTTTCTTTTTTGTCCATGTTATACTAGGCAAAGGAAAAAATTCAGATTCTCTCTTTTGCAATATGGTGTCAGGGACTTTACTTTATCAGTCCTATTAGGTGGGGATAGTTTTTCTCCCCCATTGATAAACTTCACTATGGACCAAGTATTCAAGTTTGTAGTGGCATCTGGCCAGTTGAAAGAGTTTTAAATCTTGCATTGTATACCGATTTTCATTCCCACAGGTTTATTAATCGGTTACCTCCTAGTTACTCCATCTGGTTGTTACTGTTGACTTAGTACTTGGTTCCATTTTTCAGTTCATGTTTCATAGAACTAACAGGCCTCATGCTCATCCCTTTCTGAGTGTTCTGGAATTGGCCCCAGAACTGAAGAGGGTAATGGTGTGCTTTCTCTATTTCTGTCTCATCTCAATAATAGACCCAGCACTTGATGTAGGAACAGCGGAAGTTCTCCCGTGGAACAAGGTGTTTTGGTCTTGGAGGATGTAAATAGCCTTATTGGCTGAGCTCCTCCATATAAAACTTCAAACAATCAATCAAAGAAAAACTGAGCTCTTTGTTAGATATCGAAAAATTTTGACTGCTGAATCAAGTAGGCTAGTTTTTTCATAAAAAATTCTTGTAGTTGCCCCAACTAACCGAGCAACTTAAAGTCAACCTTTAAACCTCAATATTAACCACTGCAATTAAACTAAAAACTAAAACCCTGTTTAACTAAATAATGGCCTACCAGAACTAGGTGTAAGTAGCTTAATCAAAATACTTAACTAAGGTAAGAGATTAAAACTAGGTACCTAGAAGAAACTCGGGTAATTATTCGTTTTAGTGCTTTTTCTCCTTTCTGAACCAAAACACATTTTTCTGGTGTGATTTGTTCAAATCTGAACTTCGTTTCTTTGGGAAATGAGCCATTTTTCAGAAATTTTAAAATTGAAAATTTCTCAAAAACGGCTCATTTCCCAAAGAAACGAAGTTCATATTTGAACAAATCACACCAAAAAAACACCAGAAAAATGTGTTTTGGTTCAGACCTAACCTAACCCGCGTTTTTTCCCAATTTCTTACCTTAAATAGCAGCGTTGGGATGTTTGTACAAATCAGCGACGACCAACAGGAATAAATAGACAATTTCGCCAGGCCCACCAATTTGAACTTGTTGGCCTAGCCAATGCTCACAGACTTCGAAGCAAAAACTCCTCCAATTAACCGCACTCTCGGAAGCCAACGCTAAATAGAGCTGTGCATCTAGCTGTGTCGAACACTTTGTCAAGAATAACCCAACGTACAATAAGTTTTGCCACAGTTTGAGGTGGGATTAACCGGATTTTTCAACCCACGTGCCCTTTCGACGGGAAACAGAGAAGGAACACTTTTTTTTTCTGCTGCGCTCGTCCCTAGTCAATCTTCCGCAATAATATTGGTCAGCAACCTTCTCTATAATTACACTCATGACCACACTGCAGACAAATAACACGAGTAGGTAAAACACTGTGACTGGTGAAGAAAACTTCAGCACCGTCTTCTTTTTTATAAGTAATCCAAATCACACTCAAGACAAACCATAACGAAAACCGAACTGAATAAGGATTTTGGAATGAGTATGTATTATTGGAGATTCAAAATGCACGTCTCTGATTGGTCGGATAAGGTAACCTGAAACAAAAACCAGATTTAATTGGCTGATTTGACCTGTTTCCTAATTTTGCCACGAGGTGTCTCCTGATAAAACTGGAGAGGATGAGGAGTGGCAAAATTTTAACAGTGGAAAGAGGTAAACACTCGGTAAAAAATAATTATTACATTTCCTTGATTTTTATCAGTTTCCCTGAGGTTTCAAGGTGTCCTGAATACGAATTTATATGTTTAAATTGTCATAGAATGTCTCCTATCGAAAACGAATGAAGCATTAAAATGAATATTAACCGAAACTCGAACCAGGCTACAACAGCCCTAACTAAATAATAATTAAATGGCTGCAATAGCCCCTATTAAAACTTAAGGGTAATATAGCCCTAACTTAAGTAAAAATCTTCAAAACCTTAAACCTTTAAAAACAAAAACTTAAGGGCAATAAGAACATAAGAAATTTTCAGTAAATTTATAGTTTCAACCACAGCTCGTTTTGAAAAATAAAAATTAGGTTCCCCGGTTGTTTCTGATGTGATTCATCCGAAAATGACATTCATTTCCGTCGCAAATTACTCGTTTTTATGACCCCCCCCCCCCAATATGGGGGAATGTGTGGGAAATCGGGGTTTTTGGGTGGGGTGGGGGTAAAAAACGAGTGATTTGCGACGGAAATGAATGTCATTTTCAGATGAATCACATCAGAAACCAACAGAAAACTTAGGAACCGAACCTGGTAAATTTGCAGTTTCGGCCCCAATTCGTTTTGAACATGAAACTTATGTTTTTCCTATGTTTTTTGATGCGATTCATTCGAATTTGGCATCCGTTTCCGTCGCAAATCACTTTTTTTGAGATCCCCCCACCCCCAAATATCAAAAGCCAAAAAAGAGTGATTTGCGGTGGAAATGGATGTCAAATTTGAGTGAATCACCTCAAAAAATATGGGAAAAAACATAAGTTTCATAACCCAACCCAACTCAATCCAATCCAATCCACTGGATTGAGTTGGGTTGGGTTATGATGGAGTGATAAAATAAATGATTCCTTCAGAATCGGTGCCACAAAACGATTCCTTCAGAATCCGGCCGTAAATTAGTTTAAAAAATAAATCGTTAAACTAACGAAAATGTCATGACAACCTAACCAATCATCAAGGGCAGACCCGGATCTAAGGATGGGCTATGTGGGCTGCAGCCACGGGCCCCACATTTGAGGGGGGCCCCAAAATTTTCTACATTATTTATTTTAATTTTAGGTTTTTACATTTATTATTACAGTCACTGGCAATTCTCTATGTTGAACATGCTCTGGCCAAAGAAGTCGATTTTCGAAATATTATTAATGAATTTGCACAAAAAAAGTTTCGTCGGTTCAATCGGTTGCCAGCTCATAATCAATAGGAAGGTGTGTATAAAATTATTAATTCAGGAAAATATAATATGTAAAATAAAGTAAAATATTTGTAAAGTAATATGTTTGTTCTGAAAACTAAATAAATAAAGTAAAGTAATATGTTTGTTCTGAAAACCTTTAATTTTCCTCGTAAACAAAGCTTATAATCCTTATATAATAAAAATTGTAGCCAAGGGGGGCCCCCAAAAAAAATTAGCCACGGGCCCCCATTCTTCTAGATCCGGGCCTGATCAAGGGTGTACAGTTGCCCTAACCGGGCATTCAGTTGACCTAACCAGGCATTCAATTAACCTAACAAGTCAATGTTATTCTTAAAAAATTTATGAATCGCTTCAAACAGAGTAAGAGCACAACCTTCACACACTGTACCCATGGCTAGACTGAGACAATATGGCAGACCAAAAATTACTATATTTATTATCTCCGTTATTATTCATTTGCGACGGAAGTGGTATTAGAAAAAGTTGTCGGAAATGAAGAGATACAGCTAAACAACACATCAAATATGCAGTAATCAAGTTGTGGTTGAAACTATAATAATACCAAATTTTTATAGTGGGCACACTAGGGGCCACTTCAGCCCATCGAGGTGGCTCCACTATGTAAAAACTGCCTGTACATTAGGAACAACCAATTTTTACAAAACTAATTAATTATCAATTTAAAACTAAAGATAGAATCTCTGGATCCAGAGGATCAAAGTCATAATAGGCTACTATCCACAAATATGTTACACTCTATATCTATTTATAACTGACATGCAAATATATCAGATCCAAAGAATCTAGTCAATTTCATTACAGTACCCATCAATACCAGTACCTTGCCAACCAAAAATAAGTCACGGTCCATATCAATTGTGGACCAAGTCACAATTTACAACCACATACATTACAATATATATACTTAGGAGGAAAAGTGTAGGTGTGGCTGTAAAGACTGTACAGTAATGTAGAATTGTGTGTGCACCCATTTTGGGTCTCCCCTTTAAAGGTGTTTGTGGGGCAAGTGTAGATCATGAGTTTTTTAATACCTCACAGTAATATGGGGGGGCACCACTCGGCAGAGGAATCTCTTTAAATGGGGTGTGTAAGGACAGAGAGTATCCCCTAACCCAAGATGCTGCCTCCCTATATCCCACAACACTTGTGTTGAGCTGTGGGATCTACCACCTAAATGCACATAATATATATGAAATAAACTAGTACCATTCATGTAATAAAAATGGGCTTAGACACTATCACCAGATGTCCCTTGCAGACATCAAACTATCCAACCTTCTTTTGAAAGAATCAAGTGTATCTGAAGTCACTACTACTTCTGTCAGACTGTTCCAAAACTTGGTAATTATTCGTTTTTACACCCAGTCTGTTTTTATGATGAGAACAAACTTTTCTGGTCAATTTTGAGGTGTTTTGCACGATTCTGCCATCCGTTTCCTGTGCAAATGCATAGTTTTCGAGATCATTATCTTGAAAACTACGCATTTACACAGGAAATGAATGGCTGTTTCGTACAAAACACCTCAAAATTAACCAGAAAAGTTTGCTCTCATCGTTTTCATTTAAACTAATGAAAATATCACGACGTAACCAAACCAATCATCAAGGGTGTATAGTTGACCTAACTGGGCATTCAATTAACCTAACTGGGCATTCAATTAACCTAACTGGGCATTCAGTTGGCCTAACTGGACATTCAATTGGCCTAACTGGTTAATATTGTTTATTTCACCTAAATATCTTCTGATCTTTTCATATTAGGCACTCACTGTCACATTTTGGGCAAGTTAAGGATGAGAGAATAATGCCGTAATTGATAAAAACATCCAATCCTTTGTCTTCAAATAGGGCACATGACAAATCAAGTTCTCAGTCAAAATCACACGAATGGCACATCATAATTCTATCACAAACACCACTAAACTGAATCCAATTTGAAAAAAAAAAATAGCCAGAACAAAACCCAATCAACTAATTAAGTCAGAGTAGCGAAAAAATAGCCTAATCAGGAAAAATATTTTATGAAAAAGAGTACATTATAGCCAAAACAGGAAATATATTTTATTAAAAAAAGTACATTTCAACAAATTTGCACAAAAGATATATATTTTCTTAGTCAGTTTTGAATGGCAATTCAATATATTGTACTGTTTTAATAGCACGTGAGCAGCTTAAAAGACAAATATTAACCCAGAACTTAATTACTCTGTTTGTAAAACTGTTTTCTTAAATTTGTTCTACATCTTCGCTTAAATAATTTCATACTATGACCTCTAGTCTGGTTATTGTGATCGTTAATGAAAAGAGACTCAAAATCTATCTTATCCAACCCTTTTATCATTTTATACACCTCCATCATATCACCCCTTAACCTCCTCCTTTTTAATGAGAACATGTTGAGATACGCCAGTCTTTCCTTATATGTCACTTGTCTTAGAGATGGGATCATTCTTGTTGCTCATTTCTGTACTTTTTCAATATCTTGTATCAAATAGGGACTATTAAATTAAATACAGTATTTGAGGAGTGGTCTCACATATGAAATGTATAGTTGCTTTATAATATTGGGTGATTTGTATTCAATGTGTCTGCATGAGATTGAGTCTAGCATTTGCTTTATTTCTGATTACCATATAGTGATTTGAGGGTTTAAGTTCATTAGTCACAGTGACACCAAAGTCTTTCTCTTTATCATTTTTAATCCAAATTCCATTCATATTGTATTCAAATTCTGGATTTTTTGGCCCAATATGCATAACCTTGCACTTATCAACATTAAATCTCATCTCCCACTTATCTGCCCAGGCTGTTATTCTAAGTCTTTTTGTATTATCATTGCTCCTACTACTGACTTAACATTATGGCCTAATTTTGTATCATCAGCAAATTTTGAGGTTTTACATGATAGGCCCTTCTTTAGATCATTTATATAGACAACAAAAAGCAGAGGTCCCAGCACAGACCCCTGTGGGACTCCGCTCAATACGGGTCTCCAAGTAGACTTATTTCCATTTAGATGAACTCTTTTCTGTTTCTCAGCCATTTTCTATCCAGTCAGCTATACCATGGGCTCTAACTTTTACCAACAATCTTGCACGAGTAACAGTATCAAATGCCTTTGCAAAATCTAAGTATACTATATCTACTGGCTCTTTATTGTCCAAATGCAATAGGACTCCAGTCTCCATCATAAAATTCAATCAAGTTGGTTAGACAGGACCTTCCATTTCGAAAGTCATGCTGGCTATCATTCATAAGGTTGCACTCTTCAAGGAACTCAGTAACTTTACCTCTAATGATACTTTCGAGTAATTTGCAAATAATGGAGGTGAGGCTGATGGGTCTGTAGTTTTTTGCCAAATTTCTATTTCCTTTTTTAAAGATTGGAGCCACATTTGCTTTCTTCCAATCTTTTGGAATTTCAGTACATATCAATGATTTATTAAAAATAATTTCTAGTGCCTGTGCTATATTCTTTTTGGCAGCTTTTATGACTATTGGATGCATTTCATCTGGCCCTGGAGATTTTTCCATTTTTAATTTATCTATTGCTTTTAGGATATCTAGTTTTGTTATCCTTAATTCACTTATTTCTCTATCTTGTCCTGGTAGTATAAGATCAGGAATATTATTTAAATTTTCATTTGTGAATACTGATGAGAAGTATTTGTTTAGTTCTTCAGTTATTTCAAGATCATCATCTATATGGAGGGGGCCTGAACTCCTTGTTCCACTTTCCACCTCTCGTTCTACTACGGGTGAAGCAGCTGTGGGGTCGGTGGCCCCTGCCCCCACGTTCGGGGTGAGTCGGGGAAGCCAATTCCGTCCCTGGTTACGGACCGTTGAGTTTGCTGCTCAGCTTGGTCCGTGGCTATTTCCCTGCTTTCTCTGCTTCTTATAATGCCACTTCCACTTACAGTTCCATTTTGCATTGGAACTGTAGGGGGCTTTTAGCTAACTGGGAGAACCTTGCCTCCCTGCTGGAGAGTGAGTGGCCTTCCTGTGTTTGTCTCCAGGAGACTATCCTGGCTGCGCGGGGACTCCCTCGTCTCTGGCTATGTTGGTTTCCCTTGCACCCCGGATGAACGCACATGCCGGCGGGGTGCGGCGATTTATGTACATCATTCACTACCCTCGCGAGGTGTGCCTCTTCGTACTTCCTTGCAGGCTGTGGCTGTGTGGCTCTTTTTAGATCGCCAGTACACTGCCTGCTCGATTTATATTCCTCCTCATGACCCTCCTTCTCGCGACACGGTTCGCGAGTTGGTGTTGCAACTGCCTCGACCATTTCTCCTCCTTGGGGACTTTAACAGTCGCGACCTGGCTTGGGGAGATGTCCGGTCGACTAATGTTGCTCGTATGTTGCTCTCCTTAATGGAGGAACTTTCCTTCGCGTGCCTCAATTCCAGTGAACCTACCTACTTCCACGAACCCACGGGTTCATCTACCTGTACTGATCTCTCCTTAGTGTCCCTCGATGCCTTACTCGATTTTTCGTGGAAGGTGTTGGGGGACTCTTATGGCAGTGATCATTACCCAGACTGTCTTGAGCCGGTCGGACCGCAGCCGGGTGTCTCGTCTCGACCGAAGTGGTGCCTTGCGCGGGTTGACTGGCCATCCTTCAGAGCTCGTTCCGTCATTGCCCGTTCGGTGTTGAGCTTTGGCTCTGTGGATGAGAGCTTGGAGTTCTTGGAGCGGGTGATGATGGGCGTCGCGGAGGACTGTATCCCTCGATCTTCCGGTAACCCGCGGACGCGTAGCGTTCCGTGGTGGACTCCAGCATGTCACCAGGCGGTGTGTGAGAGGAAGAGGGCAACGCGCCGCTTCCACTGCACCCGGCGCGCGGACCACTTGATTAAGATGCGGCGGGCGAAGGCTTTCGCCCGCCGGACTCTCAAGTTGGCCCGTCGGGCATCTTGGCGTGCTTTTGTGTCCAGCATTTCCTCGTCTACCCCTTCTGCTGCTGTGTGGTCGAAGGTACGTAGTATCGAGGGGAAGCCAGTCCCTGCTAGTCGCCCTGTCCTTCGGGACGGGGACGGCTTTCTTTCGGATCCTGCTGCTGTGGCCGATCGGCTGGCTGGTGCTTTTGCTGCGGTTTCCCATTCGCCTTCAGCTGCGGATCGTCCTTTGTCGGATGTTACGTTCCCGCCGCCTGGGAACGAGCCCTATAACCGTCTCTTTACGATGCGGGAACTTCGGGCTGCCTTGGCAACCCGTCGTTCTTCCGCCCCTGGCCCTGATGACATTCCGTATGACCTTATTTGGAATCTGCATCCGATGGCCCTACACTTCTTGCTGGATCTTTTCAACCGGGTGTGGGTTGAGGGGTCGTTCCCTTCCCGTTGGAGGGAGGCGATTGTGGTCCCGATACCTAAGCCGGGGAAGGATCCAGCGGAGGTGGCGGGCTATCGGCCTATTGCCTTGACGAGCTGCTTATGCAAGCTCCTTGAAAAGATGGTGGCCGTCCGACTTTCCTTTACACTGGAATCGCTTGGGTTATACCCCCCGACCCAGTATGGTTTTCGTCGATTTCGGGGTACTCTGGACCCCCTTCTCCTCCTTGGTCATGATGTACGGGAGGCCTTTTCCCGCTGGAATCTTGTTCTGGCCATCTTTTTCGATGTCCAAAAGGCCTATGACATGACCCGTCGGGGAGTTGTCATGGACCATTTGAAGTCTCTTGGTTTTGTAGGCTTTTTGCCCACATTTCTTCGTAACTTCCTCTGCCGTCGCACTTTCCACATCCGTAATGGGGCGGCCCTATCTGACCTGTATGTTCAGGAGGAGGGGGTGCCCCAGGGATGTGTCTTGAGTCTCCTGCTTCAATCTGGTCATGTCTGCGCTACCAGGAGCCCTTCCGCCCTCGGTGCGCTGTTCCATCTACGCCGACGATCTGGCTGTCTATGCCGCGGGGACGAGTCCCCGCCTCGTGGAGAGGCAAGTCCAATTCGCGGTCAATCGGGTTGAACGCTGGGCGTCGTCGGTGGGCCTTATGCTGTCTTCCCCGAAGACTTCGTGTGTGGCCTTCCTTCCGTCGAGGAGACGGGGATCCGGCGCCGTCCCGGCCTTTAATCTTACACTCGGGAGTCAGCCTCTGGCCCTCGTTCAATCAGTGCGTTTCCTGGGTATGGTTTTCGACAGCCGTTTAGCTGGGTTCCCCACCTTCGCCGGCTGCGCGAGTCTACAAGACCTACCCTGGATTTGCTGGGACATCTGTCGCATACTACATGGGGCGCGGATAGGCGGACACTCCTCCGTTTGTACGTGTCCCTGGTACAGTCAAAATTAGATTATGGGAGTGTGGTGTATGGCTCCGCCTCCGGTACAGTCCTTCGGATACTGGATCTGGTCCTCTCTAGAGGATTGCGCATGTCATCTGGCGCCTTCCGCTCCTCTCCGGTTGATAGTCTGCGTTCTGCCGGGATGGGGGTTGGTATTTCACCGACACGGTGACCTCCCTCCTCGATGGTATGGGCACTCCTCCATCTGTTATACCGGTCTCTTTCATGGGTGTTGCACCTTGGGGGAGCACCCCTGTTGCGTGCTGTAGGGCGTTGCGCCCCATTTGCAGGGCCGATTCTGATTCTGCCTTGCTTCGGTCTCTGTTCCTTCAGCATGCAGCGTGTCACTCTGCATGTGTTGTGGTCTTCACAGATGGCTCGAGGTCGTCGGGGGGGCGTTGGGGCCGCGGCTGTTCCCCAGTCGTCTGCTCTTGCTCCCTGATGTACCCGTCTCCCTGATGAGGCTTCCGTTTTCACGGCGGAGCTCTATGCCATTCTGAGTGCTCTGGAGGTGGTGTGGGAGCATCCGGATGGGTCGTTTGTCATCTATTCGGATTCCCGCAGTGTCCTAGATGGTCTGGAGTGTTTTGACCCCATCCACCCACTGGTCCGACGAATCCAGCTACTGTGCCATATCCTTGTCACTTTTGGTGGCAAGGAGGTGGTATTTTGCTGGGTCCCTGCACATGTTAACGTGGCTGGAAATGAGGCTGCTGATCGAGCTGCCCGTTCCACGTGCCGACTACAGGTTTCACCCGTGTCCCTCCCCTTTTCCGATTATAGCCCTGGCTTCCGTAGGTTTTTGCGCTCCCGGTGGCAGAGTTGCTGGGATGGCACTACAAATAACAAACTCTGCAAGATTAAAGCGAAATTGGGATGTTGGGCCTCTTCCTTCCATCGGTCGCGCCATAAGGAGGTGGCTCTGGCCCGCCTCTGTATTGGCCACACCCACCTGACCCATGGTATTTGATGGCCGGGGATCGGGTGCCCCGATATCCCAATTGTAACGTTTCACTTACAGTTGTCCACCTCCTGGTGGAGTGTCCGCTTTACTATGCACTGCGCGCAGAGTATTTTCCCTTTTTGGAGAGCGTCGGGCCTTGTGATAGGCTTGGCGCTATTCTATCTGAAGGTCCCTACTTTTCGGTAACCGGGTTGTTCTCCTTCCTCTTTCGCTCCTGACTTCTTTACCGGCTGTGACTCCGCTATGATCTTTCTGCTCTCTCTCTCTTTCCCCCACCCCCCTTCCTCCTCCTCCCCATCTATTGTTCATTTCCGTTAGCTGTTCCATAGTCTTTGTCCTGTGTTCGCTCTGCTATCCACCTTTCTTTTGGTGGCCATGAGCGGTCATACTTTGAAACAAAAAAAAACAAAAAAAATATATATATATATGGAGGGGGGCCAATTTTCTTTTACACTCTACTTTTCAAATTGAAGTGGCCGAAAAACTTCTTAGGATTGTTTTTGAATTCTTGGCTAGGCTTTTTTCCAGGTCTCATTTGCTATCTCTGATTGCTTTCTTGCAAATGCTTCTTTTACTTTTATATATTTTGGAGTCTGTGCCATTTTTAGTTCTTTTGAATTTATGAAATGCTTTTGTTTTTTCTTTGATTGCTCTTTTTACATTGCAGTTTATCCAAGGTAGTGTTTTATTTTTTCCAGTTCTGATTTTACACTGTGGGATATGCTTCCTTTGTACAGTGGCGTAGCTAGAGTTTGTGCCGCCCGGGGCGGTCCTTGAGTTTGCCGCCCCCCTGAAACACAACACAATACACATAACAAACATACTTAAACAAAAAGTGAAAACGACGTATAGAAAAAAACCTGTGAAAAATATTAGGACAACATGTTTACTTCTGAAGTGAAAAAATTAACTACAACATTCTACACAGTTATTTTTCTTGCTTTTCTGTTAGCAAAATCTTCGATGACATTGTCGAAGTCTATTTCGTCTGTCAATTGTTGTTCTATAGACAGTATGGCAAGATTTCTCAACCGCAAGGTGCTCATAGTAGATCTTAGGTAATTCTTTATCAGTTTTAGTTTAGAAAAACTCCTATCACAGCTAGCAACACTAACAGCAATTGTGAGAAAAATCCGCAGCAGTATTACAATATTTGGAACCGAGTTACCAAGATTATACTTTTGAATAAACTGCAAAAGTTCAAGGGGGCCTTTCTTCCACGTCTCTGTTTCGTCTTGCATAGCAGCAACAGCAATAAAATGCTGAAGTCTTTTTCTCTCAACGAGGAACTCTTCCTTATCAATGTCTCAGAATTCGATTCGCGATTGGCCGCTTCCCGATCCGCCCATCGGGAAGCATTTTACCTCAACTTTCTGAAGTATTTCTTCTCGAATTCCTTCTCGGCCGAATCCTGGGATTACCATTATCATTTTACAACTAATACCAGCATATTAGTTTTGATATTGATTATTTATAAATATTAAACGTATATTTATAGATTATAACGTATTTACAGAACTTTATGGGTTATTTCCCTTTTTAATGAAATAAATGCATTTATACCAATGCTATTATTAATTAAGCACAACTAAGCGCTTAAATAGGTATGATGGTCAATAAGGCCATCTTCAAGGGAACACAATCCTTACCATTGTCGGAAATTAACGAAGTAAGCAGTGTTTTCGTGGAAAAATAAAATTGTGTCTGGCGTCTTGTATCCTTCTACTGTCCCGACATAAAAAAACCAACCTTTTTTTTTCATTGCAGTAGACCAAAAGTGCTGCCCCTCAAAAAGTGCCGCCCAGGGCGGACCGCCCCCTCCGCCCCCCTATAGCTACGCTAGTGCCTTTGTATGTTCATTATTATACTTTTAAATGTTTCCCACATACTAGTTACTGTCTGTTCAGGCTGTAGAATATCTGTCCAATTTATTAGACACAGATCATTTACTAGTCCATTTATATTTCCTCTCTTAAAATCTGGGACTTCTACTTTATTTTCACTAGGTCTTGAATTACAAACAATATTAAACCGAAGGATACAATGATCACCTGAACCTAGTGTTTCTGAAACTGAGATATCCTGGAAGGTATCTGGATTATTTGTTAGAATTAAATCTAGAATGGCATCGGCCCTGGTTGGCTCCTTTACTAACTGGGTTAAACCGTTCTTAATTATACAGTCTAAGAATCTGTCATTACTTTCTGGTGTTTGTAATATTTCCCAGTCTATATGCCTGTAATTGAAATCTCCAACAATAATAATATTGCTTGTCATTGCTTTATTTCGTCAATAAGTTTATTTTCTACATACTTATTTTCTTCTCTACTTTTGGGGATTTCTCTAACTGAACATCCCTCAGGTGGTCTATAGATACCCCCTATCCTGATTTTCCTGGCATTTATATGCCAATATCTATCCACACAGATTCAACTATTTCTTCTTTAATGGAGGTAACTTCAACTGGATTCAGATTTGTCTTGGCATAAATAAATACTCCGCCACCCTCTGAATATTTACGTTCATAATAAAAAAGTTCATAGCCATCAATTTCATAAGTAATGGTATTATCTTTTTCACTAAATGGACTATTTGGTATTGTACTGAATTTTGTCCAAGTTTCAGTAACGATCATAACATCAGGATTTTATCTCGGATACTTCTTGCATTTACATAGAAAAATGACAAAGAACCCTTGGAATATTTTGCTTGTAATTTAGTCTGGTTCTTGTTCTGTGATGGTATATTATTTGCATCTCTCTTACTTTCTTTGTTGACCTTTTTCTTTTGAGTTTTAATTATGTTTTTTATTAGTTTATTGTTATCAAGAGTATTGGTATTTGTACTAATTTGGCCTATTCCTTTGGTTTTTAGTCAATTATATGATACAATCTTTGATAGTAAATCAGTCCCTTTACTATTAAGGTGAATTTCATCTCTGTTATAGAACTCTCTTTTTTTGTAAAATTTATTCCACAGTTCGATATATGTAATTTCCATGCCCTGACATAGTGTCTTAAGCCTATTATTTATATATAGTGCTTGTGAGTACCACTTATTATTCTTATGTATCCTGGGAATTATACCAGTGATAGATGTTTTAAGGTTAGGTCTCCCTTCCTTTAACTTCATTAATAGCTGTTTATATGACTCCATGATTTCTTCGGAGTGCTTACCCTTTATATCATTTCCACCTACATGTATAACCATATTCTTTGGTACAGTTAGGTTAATTCCAGATCCTTTTTCTATAATTTTTTGTCTCCTATCGAAAACGAACAAAGCATTAAAACGAATATTAACCCTGGATTATTTTTGCTAACATTTTGTTTTATAGGCCTACTTTCTTCAGCTTTCTCATCTTGATCCTGGACCAGCAAGAAAGCATGAAACTGATTGGTTAGTTCCATAAGGACACTTCCTTGGCTCTTGAATTCTAGCTTTCCAGTTTTCCTAGGTTTAGTCCACTCATCATTTTCAGAAATTGTCTGAGGATATCTAGGCCTGGGCTTACTATGAGGTATAGGGACATTTAAGTTTACTTGAACTGCTACTTCACTAGATTTAGGCTCAACTGCAATATCTCCATAAGTTGGTCTGGCCTCTCTCTGGTTATTATGTATTTTATCACACTCAGTCATTTTACACACCAAAATACATTTTTCTAGTAGTATTTGATGTGATTTGTTCAAATATGACCTCCATTTCCGTCGGAAATGAGATCCAACAAAGTTATAGTACTTTGAAGTTTGGCTCATTTTCAAGGGAAATGGAAGTCAAAATCTAAGCAAAACACATCAAATATTACTAGAAAATGTATTTTGGTATTAATTAACCTAACCTAACCTTACCTAACCGTGGCTAAACGATCCTAACCCTGGCTAAACGAGCCTAGAGTATTACCTTATTATGGATTAGGTGGTGGATACAGACGAGAGCTCGTTTAGCCAGGGTTAGGCTCGTTTAGCCACGGTTAGGTTAGGTTAATTAATACCAAAATACATTTTCCTAGTAATATTTGATGTGTTTTGCTTAGATTTTGACTTCCATTTCCCTTGAAAATGAGCCAAACTTCAAAGTACTATAACTTTGTTGGATCTCATTTCCGACGGAAATGGAGGTCATATTTGAACAAATCACATCAAATACTACTAGAAAAATGTATTTTGGTGTGTAAAATGACTGAGTGGGATAAAATACATAATTACCACTCTACAGTCACTGTCAAAACCCATTTTTGTAGGGTAGGCTATGTTGCTAAGTTAGGTCCTAGGCTTAAAATTCTTTTTTTTTTTTTACAGCCCTAGCCTAACTTAAACTGCAAAACCTAGGTCTGGGAAATAGCCTCTATAAATAAATAACTTAGCAGTGTGCCAAATAGTGACTTAACAAATAAAATTCAAAATCTGGAAACTAAATGAAACTTATGGACTAGTTAGAAACAGAAAGAGTAACATTCAACTGACAACTTCATTTTTGGTAAGTCTAAATTAATTTTAATGAATTTAGCTTGACCATAGTTAGTAATCTGGCTGCCGACCAAATTTTAACCTCAAAACCACTGCAGCCTACAGTGAAAAAGTCTGTAGCTATGTTGACAGTGTCTAAATGGGCCATTATTATTTCTATAATTACTATATCTATTTAAAGTAAACTTAGCCTTAATATTGCACCTAAATAAAAATAATCTCTCAAAAAAAAAATTATTCAATAAATTTTTCAATAAGTGGTGAATGTGAGTTTTGGAGATAAAATGGATTCAAAGGAATAGAAAGTGTACATTGTACTCTTCACCTGTGCTGCCACACGTGCCATATGTCTAGTCATAGAAGAAGATCTGACAGCAGAAGCTTTTATTGCTGCTTTCAGACGATTTTGTGCACACAATTCTGTACCCAAAACTATATGGTCAGACAATGCCACATACTTCAAATCTGGTGAAAGAATTATTCATCAGATTTGTGACAGTGAAACAGTACAAACTCATTTAATCAAACACAATATAACCTGGAAGTACATTCCTGTTAATACACCATGGTACGGTTCCATTTGGGAAAGAAACATACAGACTGTAAAGAACTGCCTTAAAAAGACTATTGGGACCAAACATCTACAACTTTTTGAACTCATGACTATTCTGTCAGAAATTGAAAACGTTATCAACAACAGACCCTTAACTTATGTGGGAGATGGTATTAATGAGCCAGAACCTCTCACACTAAACCACCTAATTAAGGGAGAAACAGTAAACATGCTACCAGAATATGAACATAACAGTACAGAGGATCCAGATTGGGTAATAGGACACAAAGAACTCAATACAAAATACCGACATTTGACACAAATCAAAACTCAATTTATAACAAAATGGAGAGAAGAATACTTAACAAGTCTTAGAGAAAGACAAACAATTAACAAAACAAAATTGGAATGATTCAGTCAAAATTGGAGACATTGTGTTGATACATGACAAGACTCCAAGACAACATTGGTCAATGGGAAAAGTCTTACAAGGAGTTACAAGGAAAAGAAGTACCTCAAAAGGCCTTGCGGCCCATACCGAGGGGTACCAATGGCAACGGGTGCCAGGGAAAAATTTTGTCTTTCAAACTATGCTAGCAGTAGTAGAAAACTGGATAGAAAAGTAGAAGGCTCTCTCCCCACCCTCCGCTCCCTCCCTGCCAGAGGCAGGTACGGAAAAAGGTTGAAGAAATACCTTGACCCTGGAAAAGTAGCCAAGGAAATTTTACAGGAAAGTGGAGAATATAAATAGCTCTATATTTAGCTTGCTCACAGAGACACTGAGCAAGCGAACTCCTGCAGAGTTTTCTGAGGTTTTAATCTTAAACTATGAGTGTGTTCTGTACTTTGTCTAGCCTATTTTTAAACAGATTTACACTTTGACTGGAAAATCCTCTGAGGGAAGTTGGTTCCAGATATCAACTATTTTACAGGAAAAGAAATTTCCGCAGACTGAGGTCCTAAATGTCTTTACACACTCAAATAGTGTGCAAGATTTCGTCTAACCTTTTCTTGAACTGATCCACAGAGGAACTGTTCACAACTTCCGAAGGTAACCTGTTCCATGTGTCACAGATCTTATACGTAACGTAATTCCCACACACACTAGTCCTAAACCGTTTCAAATCCAACTTCCAACCATTGTTGCGAGTTGGGTTATCATTTAAACTAAACATACTTCTAAAATCGACATCGTTGAACCTCGTAAGAGCTTGAAAACCTCGATCAGTTGACCGCGCAGCCTCCGAGTTTCAAGCGAAAACAAGTTCAGGGCGCGTAACCGTCGATTGTAGCCCATATGCCTAACGGAAGGGATCAACTTTGTGGCCCTCGCCTGCACTCGCTCCAGCCTCTCAATATCTTTCCTGAGGGTGGGCGACCAGAACTGCACAGCATACTCCAGGTACGGCCGAACAAGGGAATTGTACAGTGAAGCACAATCTCCTTGTTCCGAAACTGAAATTGCCTCCTGATATAACCCAATAGTTTCTGGCTTTCTTTTCCATCTCTACACACTGTTTCGTAAACTTAAGGTCGCTGCTAATTAGCACACCCAAGTCCTTTTCTAAATCAGTCACCTCGATAACAGCAACTGGTGAAACCACCAGAGATATCACATTACTATATCCTTTTGGGTGTGGGGCTAAGTTAGAACCATTACCCCAAAGGATGGATCAGGATACTATTGGGGAGGAATCTCTCAATGTACCTGATGTAACTCAGACTAAACCAGACAGGCCTCAAAGAAAGACTGCTTTGAGAGCCAGAAAACTTTTACAAGAAAAAATTAAGACTGGTGACTTATAAACCTTACACAAATTGAGCAAAGTTAAAATGCTTAATAACTTTACTTTAATTCCATAAATTACCTATACCTAAAGGGAGTCAAACTGATTGACATAACTTTAACTGACGTAACAACCTCAAACACCACACACAGAAGCCATAAAACAGCAGATACAACAGCTCAACACAGAAATAAACAACAAACTCAAAGAAAAACAAACAGAAACATTCAGGGAATTCATACAACAACACTAAACCTCCACAGATACATCCAGGCTATACAAGACTATAAACAGCATTACCCACTCTAACAGCAGCATTCACACCTCACACGTGGCTATCTGTCGCAGCCAAAATAATATCCCAACATTTACACAACAAGCTAACATTCTAGTTAATCACTACGCAAAGATAAGTCACTTAAACAGAGACAACAACCAGAAACATGCAGACAGACAGACAAACAGCCAGACACAAGAAAACCTACAGACTCGACACGACCATTACACCCTTCAATACAGACCAGACCACCAAGATCATCAAAAACATTAAGAATTCGAAGGCTACTGGACCAGACAACATATCTAACATACACCTTAAACACTTGGGCCCACAAGGAATACTAGTTCTCACAAATATCAGCACATATTCATACCAACACTGTATTATTCCTGACATATGGAAACAAGGTAAAATTATTACACTACTCAAACCAAACAAAAATCCAACAGAGAACCAGCTTCCTATAGACCCATTACTTTACTATGCACACCTTCCAAAGTAACAGAAAGACTAATCTTACAAATCACCAACCCACACATTCCACTATCGCCTTCTCAACATGGATTCAGACCTCACCATTCAACCACGACATTACTCACTAACCTCACGCAGCACATCATGGATGGCATCAACTCCAGACGACCAGCTCAACGTACACTATTAGCAACAATAGACATTAGTAAAGCATTTGATGCTATCCCACGCTTCCCTCTCATAAACAAAATACTCAACACAAACATGCACAATAACACCAAAAGGTGGCTGAGCAACTATCTTCAGGAAGATACTCACATGCCACATTTAATGGCAAGTCATCCAAAAACAAGCTTTTTCCGATCGGGGTCCCTCAAGGCTCTGTTCTCTCACCAATACTGTTCAACTTATACATGCATGACATTCCAACACCCATAGATAACAAGCTTACCTTATCATCATATGCAGATGACATCACTCTAACATCCACCCACAACAACATCGACACCGGTACAAATAACTTACAAACATACATAAACAGTATACAAGACTGGCTCACACACAATAGACTCAAAGTAGCGCCCACAAAATCAACCATCACCTTGCTTACCAGGCGCGGATCCAGGGGGGGGTCGAGGGGTCCGGACCCCCCCATGCTCACGGTGACCAACGATTTTTCGATTGCGTTTGTTTGCTCCTATATATGAAAAATAAGACCTGAAGACTTAAAATGGCTTAAGGTACATGTATCCTGGTTGCCACAAAATTAATTTCCTTAAAAAGAATAAAGAAAAAAAAGTTTATGTCCGATCCTGAGACATTTCAGACCTGGCCTGGGTGTGTGAAGAAGCAGGATTTTGATAACGGGAATATACTTCAAATCCATCTAAAGCTATCTTCAAATATGAAAATTTCCTACCGAGGAGGGGACACCCCCCTCGGGCACCACCCCTGGGGCTCGCTTTGCTCGCGCGTCCTCGGCCGACAACATATCAGTAACAAGCCCCACCAAGACTGGACCCCCCTCTGCTTAAATTCCTGGATCCGCCCCTGCTTACAAGCAACACAAAAGAACACCAGGTAATTCCACAGCTTACACTAAACATCACATTCCCTTGCCACTACATGTACAATCAGCACCAACACCTCGCACCATTAAAGTACACCAGAGAGATATTATAACCAAATGCTCCATTCCATACCACGCCCCACAGACATCACACAGTACAGAAAACACATACACACACACCTAACCCACAAAGCACTGACACGACTCGGTCCAAATGCAGTCCTAGGTGCGAAGCCGCCACCCATTAACAGGTCAGAGATCAGCCTGAGCAGATCGGGTCGAGTTAACTTAGCACGATTCCGATGTGGACATCACCCCAACTTACGGACATATAAACACAGACTAGACAACTCCATAGACGACACCTGCCACCTGTGCCAGGACACACCACAAACAATTGAACACATTATGACAGACTGTACCGCTCTAGCACAACAACGAACACAACACATCACCACTAGTGTGCTGAACCTCTGGTCCACTCCGGAGAGGGCGATCGGTTACCTGCGTGCCGCCGGCTTGCTCGATCAGGGTGGGCTGATCGGCTAAACAACAACAACAACACACAACAACAACAACTTTAACTAAACTTGAGTAACCTTTCTCTTCCTAAATTCCTACTTCATTCTTTTTAATCAATTTTACATGTTTTTACACAGTTTGTCAAAAAATTTGATCTATAACATACAAATCCCCCCCCCCCCCCAGTAGGCCCTATATGGAAAAACTATACACACTTACAACATGGTATCGTATGTGGTACCTTTATTTCATAATTAAATATAAATTATTAATTAATTGAATTAAATATCTATACAAAATTGCCTCAGGGTTGGCAACATAGCCTAATGGGAATGAAATGATTGCCATACATACCTAGAACCCGTATGTAGGCATCGGGCCTACATAACACGAGAAACATTTGGGGCATTCCAGGACAAATCACCCCAAAATTAAAAAAATTGTCACCACTTTGACCAGGATTTTAATGAAAATTTGACATTGGGGTTCTTCTGGGTGCTGATTTCACTGGTTCAAATAAAAAAGTTCTATGACCATAGTTTTTGAGATGGGGCCCCACTTTACCACCTAAATTTAATGGACAATAACTCCCAAAACATCTATTGTAGACCTATAAAACTATACATTTTCAGAATCAGCATGAAGAGATCTCTTAAATGATACCACATTCAAATGTAGAACAATAATGAAAACTTTACCCCTTTTTTTTATTTTCATTTTTGACCCCCACCCCCCTAGACAGTGAAATCCAAAAAAATTTTTCATTTATTAAACTTCTATTAATTGTTAAAAGAGAACTACAAATGATATATTTACATCCTATGTATAACTCATATTCACGCAGTCTCAATCTCAAATGTTTGTTAATTATGCTTATTTTTATTACAGATGTGCTTATTTGAGTCAAATCATATCTTATTTTTGAGATTTGCAATTGTGTATTTTTAGTAATGAAAAAATGGTTAGATACTGTGATGATCTTTTACAAAAACAAGAAAAAGATACACAAGGATATAAGAACCATCAGCCAGTCACTTTATGATCGATGTAAATGGAAGCCACAAAGGAATACTGTACTATGTAGCAACTGTAGAAAATTATTAACCCAGAGACCAGAGTTGCTATCATCATCACAAAGTGAAGAGTCTGATCACAATCAGTCTTCTGAGAATGTTATTTCAGAAAGCGATGAATATAATCTATGATCCAAGTATATCAAGTAATGCCAAAGAAGAGGTTTCTCAAGTTCTAGAAAGTCTTGCTGTGACTCCAGTGAAGAAGCGTAAGTATTTAATGATAGGTACTTTTTATAGGTATTTATAATTTTTTTATTTATATTATTATTTATAATGCATTTACTTTCAAGACAGTTTTTCAGCAGTTGCTGAAAAACTTAATGAAATTAATATGCTGACATATTAATTATTATTGTCCATATATATACAGGGCGTCCCAAAAAAATGTATACACACTTTAACAGCTGATAGCTCAATTGATGTTTCTTTCTTTCAAAGTTAAACCCATTAGAATTAATAATGGCAGTCAGACTAAGCTTTGAACAAAGAAATTCATTCTAAAATGCTACTGGAAGTGTGAAAACGCAGTTGAAGTTAAAGACAGTTTAGGATGGAGTTTCAAACAGATCCACCAACGCGACTTACCATCACTCGAATTAGAGATAAGTTTGAAGCCGATGGAACTGTTCAGAATGTCCACAAGAAGCGTTCCGGAAGACCACGGACATCGACAAGCCCCACAAAGCAAGAAAGAGTACTGGAAACGTATCACCAAAGTCCAGAAAATCTGTGCGGCAAGCGAGTCGTAAGGTAGGAATTTCAGAATCGTCTGTCCAATGCATTTTGAAGCGCTGTCAATGGAAAAGTTACATTCCAAGATTAGTCCATGCTATTAATGAAGATGATCCGGACCGAAGAGTGGAGTATTGCGAGTGGTACTTGGCACGATGTGGATGTGGATTGGACGAAGGGGTTTCGTAGAATACCCTCCTCGTTCACCAGACCTCACACCACTAGACTTTTTTTTATGGGGATACTTAAAAGACAAAGTCTACGCTATAAAACCTGCAACAGTCGCTGAATTGAGAGCAGCCATTGAACGAGAATGCACACAAATACCAAATGAAATGTTTCGTGATGTTTGCGATTCCATTGCTTCGCGTTATCAGCAGTGCCTGGACCAGAACGAACGTCAGTTTGAAAACAGGCGTTGACAAAACAATTAAATAATGTCTGTAGATTCTATTACATTTTGAAAATGAAGTGTATTTTAATAAACACTGCCTTTATAATTATTTAAAGTGTGTATACATTTTTTTGGGATGCCTGTATATATCAAATGGAGTCAAATATTTATTAATTAAAAAATTTCTAATGGTTGGGTTCCTCAAGAAAAGAAGCAAAAGCTATTGAAACAATAGAAAAAGCATGTTGTTCTTTAAAATGAAAGCTAGAAACAAGTTTAGAAATTGAGATCCCAAGCCCATCAAAAGCTACAAAGTTGGATCATGAAACTCAAAGGTATGAATTTTAAAATGATACACTATTATTAAGTAGGAATATACCTAAACTAAAACTGAAGCATAAAAACAAAATGTAGGTATTCACCTTTGATAGTAGAAACTAGAAGCACAACTCCCTAAAGATTGGAGATCAATGGGCCCATTAAATTATTTGGAATTCATTTGGTCACAAAATAATTTTGGTTTAATTTGACTCTATCTCAAAGAATGCTCATTCTGTTACACTTAAAATCAGATTATAATCCAAAAAATTTAATATGCACATGTAATGTTTTGTTTATAGCTATTATACGTTCATGAATTTGTTTCGGGTCAATGATTCATCTCATGAATGAACTGGTTGAAGCTTTCCATTCTACTGACAGTTATGAGAGGAAACTCAAAATATTGACATTATCTCCATTTACCATATCAAAAATTATAAATCTATTTCAGACAACTGAATATTTAGGTAAGAAAGGCAGAAATATAAAACAAAGACTTGGAATTATTCCTGAAATTGAACCCATGTCAAAAGGAAAAGTAATAACTAAAGGTACTAAAGATTCTGTTCAGAAATTTTTTGAATCAGATGAAATTAGTCGTTTGTGCCAAGGTACAAAAGACTGCCTGAGTATCAGAAATGAAAGTGGGTATAAAGAATCTGTGCAGAAAAGACTGGTGTTAATGAATCTGAAAGAAGCTTTTAGTCTCTATAAAAATAATCCAGATAGTCCCCAAATTGGCTTCTCTAGTTTTGCCAGCCTTCACCCCAGATATTGTGTTTTAGCTGGAGCTGCTGGTACCCATTCTGTGTGTGTGTGTGTGTGTGTGTGTGTGTGTGTGTACATACCACCAGAATGCCAAAATACAATTCTCAGCTTTGGGTGTCAAAGGGTTGGAATACACAATTCTTATGGAGAAAGCAGTGTGTGATGTCAACAACAGGAATTGCATGATGCAAATATGTAATCTCTGTCCAAAAGAACAAGGTATTAAGAATTTTTCTCACTTTTCAAAGTGTTAACGATCCTGAATGTGGGGAAATAAAATATAAACAATGGGTTACTACAGATTGATACAATATAGTTGAAAAACAGAATCTGTAGATGATTTTATAAATTCATAAGCACAAAAATTATCAAATTGACACGTCATCACTTTATAGCAAAGAATCAGACTGCATTTCTAAAAAACTTGAAGAATAATTTAAATAGCCATACAGCTGTAGTTCTTGGTGACTTTTCAGAAAACTACTCATTGTAGTACAGGATGCAGCCCAAGGTTTTCATTTGGAAAATACCCAATGCACAATGCATCTCTTTGTGTTATATTATAAGGAACCAGAAAGTAATGAAACAAAACATTCAAGTTATTGTTTTTTATCTCCAAATACAAAACATAACACTACAATGGTTTACACTTTTTTAAATACACTCATACCTATTATTATTAGAAAATCCCACCTTCATATAAAAAAATTACATCATTTACTGATGGATGTGCAGGACAATATAAAAATTGTTTCAACTTTGTTAACATTTGTAAACATGAAGATTTGGGCTGAAATGTGAGTGGCATTTCTTTGCCACAAGCCATGGTAAGAGCACTTGTGATGGGATTCAGGGTACAGTGAAAAGATCTGTAGCCAGAGCGAGTATGCAAAGAACATTCGCAAATCAAATATTAACACCAGAAGACATGTTTGAATTTTGTTCAAACAATATAAGTGACAGCATAAATTTTTTTTAATAAATTCTGAAGAAATTGAAGCTATGGAAAAATTTTTAAGTGACAGATATGAAAAAAAGTATGCGGCTAACAGGAACACAAAAATTCCACAGATTTGTACCTATTAATGCAAATAACATAAAACATTTGAATTATCTTCTGATGAAGTTGGTGAGGTGAGGATTATAAGCAAAGCTTTTCTGGGTGAAGATAATGTTGAAGTTAATCCGAAAATAGGAGAGTACATAGTTTGTACTTACAATGATTAGAAATGGTTGGGATTTGTACATTCCTATAATGAGGAATTTGATGACTTTGAGGTTAGCTTTTTGCACCCATCAGGATATAGTGTTTACTATTACTTTCCACAAGTTAGAGATACATGCCACATATCAAGAAATAAAATTTTAGGTTTATTAAGCACACCAACTTTAAAGCCAGGAACAACGCGTATTCAATATGTTTTACCAGAAAATGAGTTGAAAAACTCGTGTAATTATGAATCAACTTAATGTAATGTGTGTGTGCAATTTGTATTTTTGTGTTTATTTTCATCCATGTGAATATATCATTTGTAGTTCTCCATTTCAGTCTGCAGGCGTAAAAATGTCAAAATTTCAGAATGTACATATTTTTTCAATTTTTAAAATATCTTGCAACTTGATACCCATGTTTTTTATTGTTTGTATCTTTTAACAATTAATGGGAGTTTAATAAATGAAATTTTTTTTTTATTCACTGCGGGGGGGGGGGGGGGGGGTCAAAAATAAAAAAGGAGAAAATTTTCATTATTGTTCTACACATTTGAATGTGGTATCATTTAATAGATCTCTTCATGCTGATTCTAAAAATGTATAGTTTTATAGGTGTACGGTAAAATGTTTGGGAGTTATTGCTCATTAAAGTTAGGTGGTAAAGTGGGGGTCCATATCTCATAAACTATGGGTCATAGAACTTTTTTATTTTGACCAGTGAAATCAGCATCCGGAAGAACCCCATATGTTAATTTTCATCAAAATCCGAGTTGGAGTGGTGACATCCATTGGGTGATCTCTCCTGGAATGCCCCATTTATTATTTTGTGTGATCAAAATTTTCCATTGCTAACTCATGTAAATTACAAGAGAGTAGTAGTTAATGACCTTTGCCAAATCAGCAATTTATAATAGAAATACGAAGATTATATTATATCGGCTTGGCTTGGAACTGTTTATGTACAGCGAATGCTTTAAACAGGGAAGATGTGCTTCGTCTTCTCTAAAGTTCTGAGTGAATTCCTTATAATATAAAACTTAATAACTATAAAAAGGATAGGCCTTATTCCTTCAGGTGTTTAAATAGTGACTGCCTATATTAGTTACATTGAGTGAACTCATTGTGTAACTCCATGGTACCATGGCCCTACATCGAAACAGAAGCGAGGCCCAATGAAATAATAAGGTAAGGCAATTTCTTTCTTTACCATATAGGTAGTCCAAATCCCAAAAACAATTAAATATACTAAGGTCCTTTGAAGACCTACACATACATAACTCTCTAACGAAAAAACATGGGGCTTTTGTCGTTAACTCTCCACTGAAGTCTGCTGGAAATTTCCAGTGGATGAGGGTATCAGGCAATCTGCTGGAAATTTCCAGTGGATGAGGGTATCAGGCAATCAACCCATAGCCCTATATAGTTTTTTAAAAACACCGGTCTCCAGTAGAAAGTTTTAAAAGCTGGTTTTTCAATGTACTGAATTAAAAAATGATACTCATTTCCGTCGCAAATGATTTGTTAAAGAGTTATTGAAGCTTAAAGCTTTTAAAACTTTCTACCCTTTTTTACCTGGAGGACCCCCCAGTGGGAACCGGAAGTTTTTGGGTGGGGAGAATCACAAAACTGAGTGGTTTCCAAAGATTTTGAAAGTAAGATTAATACAAAACACATCAAAAACCATAGGAAAAACATAAATTTTACCTTCAAAATTGGCTGAACCTAAAACAACCTAAGCAAACCTAACCTAACATAACCTAACCCCTAATGTTATCACTAACTGATTCAAATTAAAATTAGTGGAAGCCCCATTTTTTTACCCTTTTCCCGTTAGAGAGTTTAAGCTTCAGTAACTCTTTAACAAATCATTTGCGACGGAAATGAGTACCGTATCATTTTTTAATTCAGAACATTGAAAACCAGCTTTTAAAACTTTCTACCGGAGACTGGTGTAATAGTAAAGAAATACCAAATTAAGCCCATAGGTCAAAATGGTATGTACCTATGCAAAGTTCTAAGTGAGGTTGATAGGAGGGAGTTGTTGGGATGTGCCAAGGATCTGAAGAACCAGCCTGACCTGAGGTCCATTTATTTGCATAGGGATCTAACTTATAAACAGAGACAGGACCTTAGGACTTGACGAGATAATACTAACAGGCGAAATACTATTCCCCAGGGCGTTCCCGGCACTGGCACCGGTTCTAATGGCCCTTTAAACTAGTTGCAGGCCCTTATCCTGGGCCTTGCTCCTCATATGATTTTTACCCACACTAATGTCAATAGTGTGGTCAACAAAATAAATGTGATTAATAACTTCATTTTTTTCAAACAGGTTGCATATATTAGCTATAACTGAGACTTGGCTTTTGCCTTCTGTTCCAGACTCTTTTGTATCTGTTTTTGGTTATAAGATTGTCAGGACTGATACTAGTAGTGGATTGCCGAAACATGGTGTTTATTTTTATGTTAAAAATAGTATTAAGTTCATTTCCATTGTAATTGCATGCAAAAATGTTCATGTGATCCATTTGATTGATTTTCAACTCTATGTAATCATTGTTTATCGCCCACCTTCTAACCTTCCAGAGGATAATTTATTACTGGTAAATTTCTTGTAGGGTTTTTTAATTGGCAAGGAAGTCATAATTTTGGGTGACTTCAACTTGCCTTCTGTAAACTGGTCTTCTCTTGATAGAGGCTGCAGCACTGCAAATAATATGCTTTTTAATGATTGTTTTGATATATTGGGGTTGACACAGTGGGTTGTTGATCCAACATTCACTGTGTCTGGGAACACCTTAGATCTTGTTCTTACCATGGTAGATAACTGTGTAGGTTCAGTTTCTGTGCTTCCCCCATTTCTCCACTGTGGCCATTCACCTGTAATGTTTGAATATATATTTCAGTTTACAACCCAAGATGGCACTTCTCAACCCTGCAAATATGCCTGGCACTGGGGAAATTACCTTAGAATTTTGCAACATCTTAGTGATTGATTGGGATTGAGTTTTGGTACCTTGGCGTGCAGGGGATGTTCTCCAGATTTCTTGATATTCTGAATCCACTAATTGATCAATTCATCCCCATATTTTGGAAAGAACTATCCTATGCCAGACTGAGTAGACCACCATTGGCTCTGGTGCGCAAGAGAAGTAGGGCCTGGCAAAACTACAAGGAACTTCGTGTCCTATATGGTAGATGGTTCCTTGAGGCAGTGTCAGCTCTGGCAGACTTTAACAATATAAATTTTGCTTACAGGAATTTCTTTTTGACAGCTCAGCAGGAACTTGAGGGTGCTTTGTTAGTTAGATCTAAAACGGACCCTAAACTACTACACTCATATATTAGGAGTAAAAACGTTGGACAACCAGGTGTTGGTCCTTTGAGATTGGATTCTGGTGTAATTACAGGTGACCCCTTGGCCATGGTGGAGTATTTTGCTGAAGCCTTCATTGGTGTTTATAATAATAATAATGATTCTCCAAATCCGGCCCCTCATCAAATTTTCAATGGTAATCTGGTCAATGTTGAGTTTTCAGTCCGGACTGTGCACTCTGTTTTGACTAATTTGGATGGAAATTCAAGCATGGGGCTCGATGGCCTTCACCCTCAATTGTTGAAGTCTTGTGCTCAAACTCTCTCTTACCCTTTGTACCTAATTTTTAGGAAGAGCCAAGATACCTCGACTTGCCAGATCTCTGGACTGAGGCAGTGGTGGTTCCAATATTCAAGAAGGGCTCAAGATATGATCCACTGAACTACCGCCCCATCAGCCTGGCACCGGTCTGTTGCAAGTCTCTGAAGCGTATCATAGTGAATCACCTATATGCTTACCTTGAAATTAACAATTTACTTTCAGAACACCAGTATGGATTTCGTTCTGGGAGGTCGGTGGAGGACCAGCTCTTGTTGACTTATAATGATGCAACTGCATGGTTGGAGTCTCAGTATGTGGTGGATCTTATATTGTTTGACTTCTCAAAGGCATTTGATGTTATCTGCTATTCTGTACTAATGGATAAGCTCAGACAGGTGGGTATTGGGGGAGTGTTGCTGGAGTGGATTCACAACTTTTTGATCCACAGATCAATGTGTGTGTCTGTTTCTGGAGTTAGAAGTTGCTTCAGAGATGTCTTGAGTGGAGTCCCGCAGGGATCCATTCTGGGTCCTATACTCTTTCTTATTTATGTAAATTGTGTGCCCTCTAATATATCCTTTCAATTTAAGATTTTTGTGGATGATCTGAAGATATATCTCAAGATCAGTCATTCTACTCTAGCAGGGATGATGAGGGATGTATTGACTTGTCAAAGGGACATTAATACCCTGTCTCAGACTGCTCAATCCTGGGTACTGTATGAACTCGAGTAAATGTGTGGTTCTTCGATTCCAGCGGGGAGGATTTGATTGGAGCGAGTTGGGTCCTTATTCTCAGTATTACCTTGTTACTTTTTATTTGCTATTGATACTTTTGGATTACTACATTTTTAGACTCAGAAAAATGTGAGCTTTCAAATGATATATGTTTTATGAGTGTATGTTTAATATTGAAAAATGGAGCGCTCCTAGAGATTTACCATAATTATTTCTAGTATCTTTCCTACCAGTAATGTTAAATTAACAGGCATATAATTTCTTACTTCCTTTTTAATAAGCTTTTCTGTAAATGGGTACTACATTTTCTTTTTTTCTATTCTTCAGGTACCACTGCATAATTAATAAACCTAGCAAACAAAATAGTTAGTGCCTCAGATAAGCTATCCTCCCCTTCTCTGAGAATCCCAGTGTAATATTATCAGGTACAGCAGCTTTGTTTAACTTCATTGTATTAATCACTCGCTTAACATCATCCCTCCTTATGTGAATCTTATCAAGAAAGCCAGTGTTTACAGAATCTAAAGAATTAAAAATTAAGTTATTCATATTTTCTTCAGTTAAAACCAGATGAGGTGGGTAGAAATGAAGTAGATACTATACTTAAGTAGCTCTTTCAACAATGTACTTTCTAGAAAGTACATTTTTTTGTAATACTTTTACTCTAACTTAAGTACACAATCTTGGGAAAAAGTTTGTACTTTAACTAAAGTATGGTACTGTACAATGTTCTGAAAATTTAAAAGTACGAAGTAACAAAACGGTTGTATGCTTGACAATTTCATGCAAAATTGGTAAACAAATTCTGGAAATGAGAAATTTTGTGTATAATGCATACTTATTAGGGATGTACCAATATGTCGGTAGATTTTTAAAAATATCGGTATCAGCCAATTTTTAAAAATATCGGCCGATACTCCAAAAGTACGATTTTTTCCAAAATTATGAATAAAACACTATTTAGTGGATGAAATTTCCAATATTTTATTGTTTTATCACTTCACATAACTCGTTCTTTTTTCACAAGGATTAAGTTCTCGTGTAAAAATAGCAGCAGCTCTGTATGTTCAGGAGAGCCAGTTTCTAGCAGCAGCTGCAGCACTGGCATTGTTTCCTCCAATACTGAACATGCATTCGCTTGCAACTGTTGTTGATGGTGCTTCCAAATATCTCTGAGCTAAGTTCCCCAAAAAACACATTTACTAAGCCCAACATAGGTCCACAGTCCAATTGTATAACAAACAAAGCTATGACATCTAATGCAGTGTTGATATCTTTAATGAAAAGTATTATTGCTTTGTTGCCAAATTTTCAACACACAAAATAAATTATGAATGTTACAAAAATGACAAACTAATAAACCCTAGCTGGATATCGGTATCGGTTATCGGCCGATACTGTTTTTAATTATCGGTATCGGTTATCAGCTAAATAGCGATATCGGTACATCCCTAATACTTACTATAATAAATTATTAGATAATAAATTATAGTTCTTAATATAATAATACCTACGGTACTTATAATGATCGTAATTCTGTATCCTAATGAAGTCTGTTTGCCATAATGATGATTATTTTAGATTACTGTATTATACATATATTTGTAGTGCATTTTAATTCATTTTTGAAAAAGTACTACTTACTTTTCAATACTTAAGTACATAATAAAACATTTACCATATTTTTGTACTTTAACTTAAGTACTTTTGATAACGTGTACTTTTACTTTAACTTGAGTAAATTTTTTTAAAGATTACTTGTACTTTAACTTAAGTAACAAATGAAAGTACTTTACCCACCTCTGGTTAAAACAGAGCTAAAATAATCATTAAAAATATCAACAATATCCTGTTTATTTTTGAATACGCTATCATGATGTTCTATAGGGCTGATCCTATCCTGTTTTTTTATTGTATTTATAGCAACTAAAGAATTTTTTTTATAGTTATTGCTGTTTCTAGCAAGATTTATTTCACTGTGCCTTTTGCTACTCCTAGTCAAACTATTTAACTTATTTCTTAATTCCTTATAATTACCCGAGTCCACGAGGCTATTATATACTGCTTTTAAATTCTGTGAATGCTCTTTTCTTGTCTTTAATCATTCTAGCTATTTCCTTATTTCACCTCAAAGGTGTCCTAATCTTGTTGTTCATAATAATTCTGAAAGGACTAAATCTACATTGTATATCGTAAAATTTCTTTGAATGTAGACCACATCTCAATAGCATTTTTTATTGGCAAATCCTATTTTAGATGTTCAATAGGAATAATATTCTTTTTCATATAGGCCTAAACTACTTTATTATAGGCCAACTTTAGCTTATAAACAAATACAGTATTAGGAAAAGTAATGGGTAGCTAGTTTCATTGATATGATATTGGGTATATTTTATGATATATACTATAATGTGGGACAAGGGGCAGTGTGGGGTTTGGTATGGGTGGGTAAAATTGTGGATGATTTGGGTGTATAGTGTGGGCAAATTCAAAATTCACTTTATGAAGAAATATTTCACCTACCCTACCCCCAACATGCCAATTGCTCAGCATTTTATCTACCCACAGTGTAGATACTGGTACTCTGTACAGCCTCGTGCTCCCCAAGTCCCCAACATTTTAGTATCCATTTTTATCACAATCTTTACAAAAAGTATTCATGGAAAAACATTGAATTTTTTAAAATTTTGCATATTTATCTCTCAAAGATGAAGTATATTAGATTTGGAAAGCGCTTTAATGGTATTTATTGCTGGTAAGAAAAGCTGATAGCTCACTCCTTATCTTTTTATTAATTAAAGGTGTTATTGTACAGTAGGTTGATGTTGGAAGGTAGGTGGGTAACTAATGAATAGGAAAAATTTAGTATATTTATGTAGGATTAAATACTTCGAAAAAGGATTGACTTTTAAAACTATTTCTTAATTGCTTAATTTTTTTTAATTATGTAGCTATTTACCTGATGGAATTGTGTGTATTTTTTCCTTAAAAAATAATAGAAGGAATCTCTTGTTTTATCTTTAATTTTATGAAAAGTACAACTGAATGTTTAGAATTTATTTTTTGCTATCGTCTGACACCACTACCATAATTCATCAGCATTTTAGAAATGCAAAACTTTTTTAGTGTTTGCAGAGTAAAATTTTTGTGTGTAAATTGTAGGGATGTACCGGTATCGCTTTTTAGCCGATAACCGATACCGATAATTAGAAACAGTATCGGCCGATAACCGATACCGATATCCAGCTAGGGTTTAGTTTGTCATTTTTGTAACGTATTCATAATTTATTTTCTGTGTTGAAAATTTGGCAACAGCAGTAATCCTTTTCATTAAAGATAGCAACACTGCATTAGATGTCATAGTTTTGTTTGTTATACAATTGGACTGTGGGTCTATGTTGGGCTTAGTAAATGTGTTTTGGGGGAACTTAGCTCAGAGATATTTGGGAGCACCATCAACAACAGTTGCGAGCGAATGCATGTTCAGTATTGGAGGAAACAATGCCAGTGCTGCTAGAAATCGGCGCTCTCCTGAACAATGAACATACAGAGCAGCTGCTATTTTTACATGAGAACTTAACCCTTGTGAAAAAATAACGAATTATGTGAAGTGATAAAACAATAAAATATTGGAAATTTCATCCACTAAATAGTGTTTTATTAATAATTTTGGAAAAATTGTACTTTTGAAATATCGGGCGATACCGATGTTTTTAAAAATCTACCGATATATCTGTACATCCCTAGTAAATTGTCTGTTGAATGTAGGCTCGTTACGTTTTCTTGTTCAATGTATCGTATAGCCTATTAATGAAATAAAAAGAATATAGTACTTTATATTGCTCCACTTGATTGAAAAGATGTCAGAAACTCCTATACTGTTTAAACTATAACAAGTTTCAAAGTTTTACAAATGATATGGCAAAATTCTAGAATACAGGTGCAGTTCAGAGAGAGTTTATATTACCTTAGTGATAATTATGTTAAGTTGGGTTGTCAGTAATTTTGGACTTGGTTTCTGAACTATGTTTTGATTCTGGACTTTTACCAATGATGTTAAGCCTCGCATTAGAAATTTTTGAGAGGAGGGGGACAAGAGCTCATTTTAGCTTTCATGGGGAGGGGTTTGGAATTTTCCTCCTCCAACCCCACTATTATTGAAAATCCTGTCTGTTATTATTCACAAATAGAAGAATAAAACTGATTAAAAGCTAATACATGTAGTTGACAGAGTTGACCTAAATTTACCACATTTCTTTGGTTGTATGGTATTTTACTGAATATTTTTAATATCCACAGAGTTAGGATTCTTAAACAGTTAAACTGTTGAGATTTGAGGGTATTGGGATTGTATTCAAAAGAAAATACAGTATACCATTTAAGCTTGAATGTTTATAAAGACATTTATACTTTTTCCAAGTGAAGGCGAGTTGTAGGGTCTCAATCATTTGGCTGTTGATAGTTGATCTGTCTTGGTATTTCTTTTAGTTTTTACTTAAATCCTTTTGGTTAGATATGTCAGTCTCGTAAGAGCCCCTAAATCAAGAATTTTTATGGCAAGATGTCAAATTTGAGGTTTTCACTAGGTCAGTACAAATCCTTAACGAGGCTCAAAACTTTTATGGTAACCATTTTCTTGCTTCTAAATTTTGTGGGTACCGAAGCTAATGAATATCTCTTGAACCAAATGAAAAACCTCTTTATTCACAAAATGCTCTCAAATAGATATTCTTTGACTGTATTCATAAAAGATAAATGTTTGAAGGATACTTGGGAAAATCTTTTAAAGTACCTAACATAAAACCTGTTGTGTAATAGCCTTCAAATGCAGAATTATTGGTTCCTATCTTCTTTGTAAATCTTGATAAAAAACTCTGTAGCTATAGTTGGGCAAGATAACATAAATAAGTTGGTGTCTGTTTGGGCGAGGTTTGAGAAATGGGAAACCATTTTTATTTACTTATTTATTTTTTTTTTGGCAGGAGGTGGGGGAGGGGCCAAGGGCAAATGGCGGGAACAATATCCGTTTTGTTCATTTTCTCATTGTATCAGTTGCTCAGGGACACTAGCACTATGAGATTCACCAGATACTAAAAGGTGATGTTGAATTAAAAGAAAGAATTGAGGAAAAACTTGAAATAAAATTTATAAGTAATTATAAAGGTAAGTAAGTATCATTCTAATAATGTCAATGAAATATCAGAAATAAAGGGCTCATTTATGACATGTTGTAACATATAGAGTCCTGCATTTGTTTGGCTTGTCAAAACATGTTAGGAATCAGAATTTAGAAGCGGTGCTTGCCTTCCTTATGAAAACTGTGAAAGGTAACTCTAGGGAACCTTGGAAATTAGGATATACTGTACTTGCATCCCTGTGTGTGATGGACTCTCATTACCATAAAAATAAAAAAAAAAAAAAATATATATATATATATATATATATATATATATATATATATATATACACGGTGAACCAAAAGTAGGTGGACAGTAGGTTGAATACGGTTTGTGTTATATTATATTATAACTATGGTGTTCATTATAACTATGGTGTTTGTGTTTTATTATATTAAATATTATAACTAAATTTATTTAAATTTTATTTTGTATTATAGTATACAAAAAAATTAAATATGTATTCTCAAAATAAACGTTATCATTTACTGTCCACCTACATTTGGTTCACCCTATATATATATTGGACTTAGCAGTGTGCCCACCAACTCCACTCTTTGAGAATTTTGCAGGCACATTTGGGTGTCTGGAATGTAATGAGATGTAAAGAATTGACTAGAAGCAGAAAGAGTAAATAGGTAATTTTTTCTCACCTGATTCTGCCCTATTACAAGAGAGATTCCAGTCTCATTATGAAAGGTAATCCCAAATATCTGAGATTAGCGAGTATGTTATTCCAGGGAATTAATTGTATGCCCATACTGCTGGGGATGAGTAATGTGCAATGAAGAATGGAAAATATGATAGGTTTTTAAATTATGAATGGATGGATGGAATGAAAAAGCTTCTCATTTTTAATAAACAGGCCCCTAGCTTCTTTTGAACTGTTGAATTTATTAAAAATACTGTAGATTTGTTTTAATTTTTTAAATAATATAGGTATCATTTTCGGTTATTTTTAATTAAGAAAAAAGGTGGTGTAGCCAGATATCCAAGTTTTCTTAGGCTTCATAATATCTTTAAGTAAGCTTTGTTGATTTGTTTGGGGAAATCAGTAGGCTATAAAAGTCCTTCTGGATAGGTGTAGCATGAATGTGATAGGCAGCCAGAAAATATACCTTGTACCAGTTACTCATAAATTTTGTGAATAGAATTGCTAGACCCTATATCATCGGACATTAATTTTTATATTTTTACCTTTCAAATTTAATTATTTTTTCATAACCTTGTTTCAGAAAGTAAAAATGTATCAACAGTGTTGATATCCTTTTTAGTTTTTAGTTTAAAAAAAACAATGCGGCTGACATCTCATTGGATTAAATTGGTTAAAAAATAAATTTGGGTGGTTGTTCATACATTCTTGGTAATGAATGTTGGAATCTGGAATTGTTGCAACTATACTGCTTCAGTCTATTTTTAAAAAGTTTTTAATAAGTTAGCCGTATCATTGGAATTATTTTAAGAAATCCCACTCTGACAACAAGGCTCTTTTCAATACACAGTTTTATTAGTCTTTATCCATTGTCATTCATTTCAGGAATACTATTCTCACCAGTTACTCGTAGGTTAGTGACCATTTCTCACTTTTCCAGTTAAATTGTTATTCACAATGACTCTACACAAATTTTCCACACTTCTGACCACATCACTCAACATGTTCCAGAACTCCTCCTTTTCTTCCATACCTCTCCAATGGGTACCATATGGTGTTAATACCAGTTATTGTTACTTTCGCTCGAACTTTTTATACAAACGTCTCTCATTGGCATCTCGTATATTCTTTCACACGGTCGTGCCACTCAACTTTCATCATTGGACTAGTGCCTATCTTGCATCTCCATTCTACCTCAGTAGTACCCAGTTTTCTGCCTTATTCCTCCCCACCCAACATCACCACTTCCTTTCACCTTTCTATTTCCTTTCCATTTAAAATAAAAGTTGCTAAACTCCCGTTATAAAAAGTTAATTTTAATTTGTATTTATAGTACTTTTAAGGGAGTTGTCACATTTGCTGGCATCTGTGTGTGTTTGAAGATGCCGTAACTGCTGTTGGTTGACAAAGGTTTGGGTCTAATTTAATTAGGTTCTGTAGCCTCTACCACAAAATTTGAGGAATTTTTGGCTTATTTCATTTTTATCCTTAAACTTGGAAGCAGTCTGTGGTAATACTGAGATCAGAGAGAGCAAATGTTACTGAGCACTGGAAAGATTATAGTACCCCTACTCTAAACTAAAACTTGGTAAATGTGGCAAGAAAAGATAAAAAAAAACCATAGGACTATCCTCGCTTAACTTTTATATTTTCAAAGATAACGTATCGTATAAACAGAGCCTAAGTTAGCTTATATGCTGTATATTTTATTCATTTCTGAATTAATGAAGTTAATATGCTTTTGGATAACAGCAAAATTTGTGAATTTTATCAGGAAGGGGTGTTTTCACTTAAGAAGAAATTCCTGCTGGATCATTTGTAGCTGAATATATGTATTGGGGAGAGAATTAATGCAGAAGGTGAATGGAGGCTGCGAAAGAAAGGAGCTAGTTACATCTACTTTTTTGAACATGATCGTAAAACATATTGGTAAGGAGTTGTATATAATTTACGAGGTTATTATGGCCCAGAGAATTTGGTAGGATTGTTGGTTAGTGGAAGGTCGTCAAAGTTACCTTGTAAGGCTGGAAGTGTTAAACTCAACAATTATGAATGTTTAATACTTAAATATTATGTAAATGTTAATAGAAACATATGTTAAAACAAGGAAAGCTCGTTATAAAGAGTGACATCAGATGTAGACGAGAGTGGATCTACAGTAATTCCTGATGATGAACCTGCTTATCTCTGATTTTTGTTTGGTTGAAAGTCGTATATATATATATATATATATATATATATATATAGGTATATATGCGCATGCGCCATGCTAAAAAGGAAGGAAACTATTTGATGGGCAGACATTTAAAGTGTAAGAGCATCTTTTTGGTTATGTAAAGAAACATATTTCATTTCATAGTTTGTGAGGGGTAGACCATTTTCACTGATCAATTTTTTTCATTTGTGAAAATTATTTTGAATGTGTTTAAAATATTTAGGAAGCATTAACTAAATCTAAGTCATTAACTCCAATGATGAGACCTTTCTTGATACTGAAAAAAATCGTGTCTCTTTCGTTTAGAGAATTAATTGGTGCTCTAGAGCAATAAAAAATAAAATGGAAGCAGGTCACTTCATAATGAAGTAGTTTCTTTAAAAAAAAAAAGGCTGAAAATTTTTCCGTTTGGTCATTGTCTCGTTTTTTTTATTTAAATCAAAACAAAACAGGTTCTGAGAGATGTGTAAATGGAAACTTTGATTTTGTTTTGCATATCATTAGAGATACTTTTACGATCTCGTCATAAAGGGTAACACCAGATCTATAAGACTAAAATGGACCTAAATCCTGATGAAAAAAAAAATATATATATATACACACACACACACATATATATATATATATATATATATATATATATATAAAATATGTGTGTGTGTTCAATTAAAGCGAGGTAATTATTTTTTCTGAGGTAACACTATTGGTACCTAGGAACGTTAAAAAATTCTGGAAACATTTTTACTGTCAGAAAAAAAGTTTGGTTCTGATTGGATTAGGTTAGGCTAGCTAGGGAATGCCTCACTATTTAAAGACTTAACAGAAAACACCCTTCGAGCCTGCAATTGCGTTCAAAATACTTATCATTCCCTTCTCGGTTACATGGTACTAAGGTAACTCAGGGCTGGATTATCCAATAAGCACAATAGCCACAGTGCCTAGGGCCTACGAAAAAGTTTTGGCCCTAAAAAAAAAATCTCGGCTTACTCGAAAAGGAAACTGCTAAATCAAACTTAATAATTTGCTTTAATGGAATTACTTTACAAGATATAATATGACTGAAGTAAATGTACATTAAATGCAAAAAAACTTCAATTTTTCTACATAAAAGTCACAATATGATAATAAAAACCCACTCTAATAGACAGAGTTTATTTCCACAACAGTTTCCACCCTGTATCCACCCGAAGAGGATGCTAGTTGGCATCGAAACTGTTGTGGAAATAAACTCTGTCTATTAGAGTGGGTTTTTATTATTAAAATGTACATTAACTTTGTGGCTCTTTTGGGTGGCAAAATCACAGATTACATCTTCAAATTTCATTTTTTGCAAAAGCTCATTCTCAATTGTCCTCTATTTGTGCACTGATCATTTCTGCCACAAATTTCTTGTCTGCGTACATACGTGAGCACAATAGAAATTCATATGTGAATGCATGTGTGAGATCTGATGGATATGTATCTATTAATGCCCTTGCTCTAGAAGCCACTTCATCACTGGACAAAGATCTATCCACAAGAAAACTAAATCTTTCAAATATCATAGTCATATATGATATATTATATACTGTAGATCTATGATTATATTATGGGACCTATACATTGTATACAGTGCAAATATTTATCTATAGATCTATCTTGGGGGCCTACGATTATGAGAGTGCCTAGGCCCCTAGGGCCTGCAAAGACTTTAATCCAGCACTGGTAAGGTTAAGGTAAACTAGGTTTGGTTAGTTAGTTTTTAGATAGGCCTATATGGATGTGAAAAAGTCGATACCTCGCCTAGGCGGAGATGCGCATGTATGTGTGTATGGAAATGGGCATATACCACTGTAGTGATTTGCCTGTAATGAAAATGTTTAAAGTAGAAAACTGAATTTTTCTTAGGGAAAAAAAAAGGGTGATGCGTTTGCTATATAATATAGATTTTATGTAGACTTTTGTGTTTGTTCAGACTTCGAAATTGGCAGTTTTCTAATTTAAAATTGGTTGTATACCTTAGCGAGACTCCGTGTATATTGTACATCATTTCCAGTATTGATGCTGAATTCAACAAATCTTTAGCGGCCTATGTAAATGATGGTATCAAAGATGCAAACTGCTTTACGAAGAAAATAATAAGGAATGAGGAATACCATCTGTGTGTGTGTTCGTCAAGCAGGAAAATGTTATTCCACAAAACACTGAACTTTTGTATGACTACGGACCAGATTCTGAGTTTATGAATTGGCGAACGAAATCAGTGAGTTTTATATTTTATGATAAGTAAAGAGTATTTAAAACGGGTATTAAGTTCTGCTTTCCAGTCTTCGACAGCTTTACATTTAGTATTGTAATGAAGTTAATTTTTAGTTTTCATAACCTTACGTTTTTCTCATGTTTTATACCAAGTATGTCTTGTTTTGCCATTAACAATTCCGATAAAAGGTAACATTCAGGAAGCTATTTCCCCACTACATTGGGGTGAGTATACCCTGAGGGTTATCGAGCCAGAGCAGAAACAGGTTGAGTGGCCTGGCCAACTCCACCACCCAGTACCAACAGTTGAGAGCAAACTCGGAACCCGAAACCTTAACCACTGAGCTACTGGTGCCCAAATGCTGGTAAAATGTAATATAAATTTTGCAGGAGTTCTTCGGATGTGCGAAGAAGTCCTAAGAATGCGTGTGGAAGGGATCATAAAAAGGAAGTGTGTAAGTATGAAGATCTAGTCTATGAAGTGTTATATTTGAAGTGAGGGTGACAGTTGGAACTATACATTTTTTTTCGGAAGTTTCTGACAGTCTGTGTTTGAACAAAGTACTACCACAAGAGAAAGAAATTCAGTATTGTCATGAATAGAATGGCGGAACAACTTACCATCCTTTGCTTGGTTTTCCATGGTTCTTGAAAACTTCAGTGAATGTAAATAAATTCCAAATAAACCAGTCTAGGTTTTGCTGTATCCTTATTTTGCATAGGTACTGCGAATTCACTCGTCAAGACTCGAATGAAAAAGTGTTTTTGTGTTAAAGGATTACCCCAATTCCTCTTTCGAAAATCGACGGTAGCGATTTTTTAAGATCATTACTTTTTATATATATTTTTTTCTCGTATGGCTGAAATTAAAACTTCTCTCTCTTTTGGCAGTCATAACAAACTTCATCAAATTGAAATCCAACCAATCCAATTTTTTTATTTATTATATTAGTTTATAGCAAAGTGTGTGTGATCCAGTTCTCCTTGATCTTGAATAATAGGGTGGAGTGAAAAAATCAAAAGTGTCAGGATCAAAATTGAGGGGATCTAGATAGTTGTCTTTTGTCCAGGATTAAACTTTAAAACTGATTTTAGGTGGTTGCAACTGTGACTGCTACCAGCCAATTTATACAAATTGTATGTGCGAGTGACCAAAATTTGAACCCAGTGACTTATCTCGGGTTCTGGACATGATAGAAAGACAATTTAAAAACTGTTTGATGTATTTTTTTACCTCTGAAGCAGATTAAAACATTTGCAGAGGGCTGCAGGCTCAATAATGCATCAAAAAATCCATATTTATATAATTTTTCGCCAAAAATTGCAATTTTCAGCCTTTTTTTAGTAAATTCTTTAGACGATTTGTGGTAAATATGTACAATTTTCTACTGAAAATATTACAAATCAACTTAAGATTAATCTAAAGTATCACTCATTAAACAAAGTAATAAAAGATAATCATCTAAACAGCTTCAGAATATTGCATTTTTTGTACTGAACACTTTCATAAGTTTTCTTGATTTTATATTTTGTCGAATAATGCCATCACGACATTCAAATCCTACGACAGTTGAGGAAGCCTCTGTTACAAGTTTAATGCGTCTCTCTACAGCCTGATTATGACGAGGCTGGTTGAGTTTCAGTGCTTTCTTTCTTACGTCTATGAGTTCTTCATTGGTTAGAGATGCTTTGATAGGGGGGCTCATGAATGTCAGGTGAATTTAAGTTGATCATTTTGAGATACCCTTGAGCTTCGTTATCGATTTTAGGCACCATGAATTTCCTGACACTACCATCTCTCACAACACTCAAGTCAGGCTGTAACTCTAGGACTTCAATATCCTCATCTGAATCAATTATCGGGTCACCACCTTCGAAGTTATTGTCTATCACTGTTTCACCTGATTCATTCCCTCTGACCAAAAGTACCTTTGCTTTGTCCGGAGCGATAGGGCGCGTCCCTCTGTGGCGAATGTGGGAATACACCTTTCTTCGGTGTAAGGGCTTTCTCTGCCCTCGTGGACCATTGGGCCCGTTTGGGGACCCGGCTGATCTCCTGCTTCTTTTTCTCTCTTTCTCCTTTAACCCATTCATTCTGGCTTCTCCCTGTTTTTTGGCGTTGTTCTTTGGACCTTGATTTTGGCCCTTGGGTGTGGGAGGTGGTTGCCCTGCACCCTTGTCGCTTTCCAACCAAACCCAAACCCTGTCCCTGCCACTCTTCACCGCGCGTTGGATGAGAGTGGCCGCCTTTCAGGCACAGGGACTGGGTGCGGGTGTATCTCCCCTGCGTGACATCTGTCGGCGGGGGGACCAAGTGTGCCCACACTTCGCCTTTCCCTTGTTGGAGTCGGTGGTGGCTGGATGCGCGCGGGGGATGAAGTTCTTTTTTGTTTTGCTATGGACACTTCTACCCCTCGGCTTACGACTACTGCTTCTCATTCCCGGACTACGCATTCTCTCAACACTCGGGTGGTGGGCAACCAGGCCCTCGAGTCCTTTACCACTGGAAGACCGCAACCTAATGGGGTTGACCCCCTGTGGAAGCGGTACGCTTGCACTCTCCTTTTCCGTTGCCGACCCCAGTCCGTCCCTCGACTACGCCCTTGGACCTACACTCTCTGGAGCAGGGGTCTCGCCCCAGCCCACTTCAGCCACCTTCTGGCAAGTCAAGTTCCACCGAGGACTTGCCCCCACAACCCGGCTTCTTGCTCTCCCCATATGCCCCCCTCACCCGCCGTCAGCCCACCTCCCCACGGAGAGGGCCTCGCGGCGGACGGGGGAGCCGGCATTCACGGCCGTCCTATCGACCGTTGAATATCCCAGTCCATTTCGACTCTACAGCCTCCCTCTCCCTCCCAAGTATCCACAAATTCCTGGTGATTCGGCCTACATCTGGGTCCCTCCCGAACAACTCTGAACGGACGTTCCAGGCGATCCGAACCTACAGCAACTCCAGCCGCTATGACGTACGCCCACAGAGGGATGGCTCCTTCCTCGTAAAATCACGCTCAGCCGCAGAGACGAAAGCCCTACTCTCCGTCACTGAGGTCCTTGGATGCTCGGTGTCCGTTTCCCCACACCCTCGCCTGAACCAGAGTCAGGGCACTATTTACGCCACCCGCCTATTGTCGGTCGCAGTGAACGAGCTCCTGGAGGACCTCGCACCCCAAGGAGTCACTAAGATCTATCGTTTCACATCCCGACAGGGAGGCACCCCCTCCCCCACCCCACGTCTGCTCCTTACTTTCAACACACTAATCCCCCCCGGCCGCATTGTATGGGGTATGGGAGACCGCGCCTCATGCGAGTTTTCTATCCGCCCATACGTCCCAGACCCGACCCGTTGCTTCAAATGCAATAAATTCGGACACGTTAGCTCCGCTTGTCGACAGCCGCATCAATTATGTGTTCACTGTGGACGACTCGCTCACCCTGACAGGTGCCCCAACACTCCCAAATGCTCCAACTGTGAAGGCGCACACCCCTCTTCATCCCGAGAATGCCTTTTCTTCAGGTTCGAGGAGGAGGTCCGAGGCCTACAGGTGACGGACTTCCTTAGCCCCCGTGAGGCACGCGACAGGGTGCGGAGTCGGGAGGTGAGGCCGGGGGTGTCCTATGCCGCTGCTCTCGGCTCTATCATCTCGGCACGCCGCCCTGGCCTGCCGCCGAAACCCCCCCAAGCCACTGCTCCCTGTTCCCCTCAAAGAAAACCCTCGCAGACCCGACGGTTTCCTGTCCCCCCACCATTCCTCCTCTTCCCGCACCTCACCTGCCACGAATCCCCCAGACACGGTGTCTGGGACCAGGACACCCAGGTCCCATCCACCTCAAACCCCGCCTTCCCAGTACCCCCTGCACACGCCCGAACCTGCCGCCCGGAGCAAGCCGTCGAGGCGGAGACGCCGGAGCGTGTCACCGGACCCTCCGGCTTTCCAACGTCTCTCTCCCTCTTCCCCTCGGACCAAGAAGACGGCTCGGATCCTCACTCCGCCCACCACGTCTACTATGTCCATCTCTCCCCATCGCAGAAGTCCCACCACTCTACCCCCACAGACTCTGACAATAGTGGCTGAGATCCACGACCCGCCCCGGACGACGGGACCCAGTCCGAACAATATCCTCTCCCCCGAGGATCCGGTGGATGCGGCCCTGGCGCAGCTGCACGGTGTGACCGAGGGAAGCTCGGCCGCGCCCACGCCCACGAGTCTTATGGATCTGCCCTTACCTCCTGGTGCCATTTTCTCCACCCCTCCACGAGACTACTCTGATTCACCTCCTTCCACCCCCATCGTACCTATTCCCCCAACATCCCCGGCCCCATTCTTGTCAGCTACCCTGTGTACGCCCTCCCACCCACCCGCCCGGTCCTTTTGGTACCCCTTATCACCACCTCGAGTCCGCCATGAGACCCCGGACAGGCGGGGTAGCGCCACTTTTGGGGCTACCGTGCCCCCTCCTGGTCCGACCATAGAAGCCCGTCACAGTACATCCGACCCTCTCAGCCCACGATGTTCCTCTGCCTGCCGTGATCCACGCCTCCGGTCTCGCTCGGCCGACTCGATCCCGCCACCTCCGCGGGGTTCGACAGGCCGACCGATTCCTTCCCTGGTGAACGGTAGATAGCCAGCCATGCTCCCGACCAAGCCTTCAATTTCGCGAACTCCGGATCTCCCTTCATACTCCAACCTCCTAGCACCTACACCTTTACCCATCTCCCTTCATCAACTAATGGATCCGCCGAAAACCACAATAGTCCACTGGAACTGTCGAGGAATATTCGCAAATTATGAAGGCCTTACCTCCCTGCTTGCCACTTCCCGTCCGGTGTGTGTCTGTCTCCAGGAGCTAATCCTGGGGACCAGGCCCATGCCCTGCCCTACTGGTTATTTTTGCACCGCCACCCCGCCTCCTACCTGCACTCGAAGGGGAGCTGCCATCCTCGTACACCACGCAGTTCCCTTCTACAACCTCTCCATCCGGTCCCCACTACAGGTGACTGCCGTCCAGCTCTCCCTGGATAGACAGTACACCGTCTGCTCCATCTACCTCCCCCCCACGCTCAAGTCTCCCGCGACGACCTGGTGGAAGTCGTGGAACAACTACCTAGGCCCTTCCTACTGCTGGGCGATTTCAATAGTCGCCACCCCTTGTGGGGCGACACACGCACCACCTATATGGCCCCAACCCTGATATCCGTCATGACCGAACTCTCCTTCGAGTGCCTCAACAATGGCTCTCCTACTTTTTACCATGCCACCACCTGCACTCCATCCTGTATAGACCTGTCCCTCGTTTCAACTGATGCCCTCCTAGACTTCACATGGCAAGTCCTCCGAGAGGACCATGGAAGTGACCATCTCCCCATACAACTCACCTTTAATCGACCCGACCAGACTGTTCGGGTACCGGTAAGGTGGGTTACTACCAACGCGAATTGGGCCCGCTTCCGCGACAACACCTATACCACCCTTACAACTGCCTACTTCCCATCCATCGACGAGTGCATCGCTTACTTCGAGTCCGTCGTTCTAGCGGCCGCAAGCACTAGCGTACCACAATCCTCCGCCTACCCCCGCGCCCGACGGGTGCCTTGGTGGACCCCGGAGTGCGCGGAGGCCGTGCGCGCCAAGAAGGCGGCAACTCGGCGCTTCTACCGGACGCGACTCCCCATCCATCGCACGGAGATGCAGCGGGTCAGGGCCATCGCCCGCCGCACAATGAAGACAGCGCGCCGAACCTCTTGGCGTGCCTTTGTGTCCGGCATCACCGCCAACACACCTTCGGCTACCATCTGGAAGAAGGTGCGTGGTGTCGAGAGGCGACATGTCCCCTCCCGACCCCCGGTCCTCCGGACTAACGACGGACTCCTATGTGAACCCAAGTCGGTGGCTGACCACCTTGCTTCTACCTTCGCCGCCGTTTCTTCCTCTACAGCCAATTCCGTACCCGCCCCTGACGATAGCCCCTCTCCACCGTCCATAGACAGCACCTACAACCGATTGTTTACCATGCGTGAACTACAGGCGGCTCTGGCCTCTCGACGATCCCCTTGTCCCGGTCCGGACGGTATTCCGTACGGCATGCTCCAGCACATCCACTCTACCTTACAAATTTTCCTGCTGGATCTATACAATCGCATATGGATAGAGGGCGCCTTCCCCTCTAGGTGGAAGGAGGCCCACGTCATCCCTATCCCCAAACCCGGCAAAGATTCCCTGGACCCCACAAACTACAGACCAATCGCCCTGACGTGTTGTGCCTGCAAGATCCTCGAGAAAATGGTTGCCACGCGATTATCGTTCGTCCTTGAACATAACAATTCCTTCCCGTCTACCCAGTCCGGCTTCAGACAATTCCGCTCCACTACTGATCCCCTCCTGCTTCTCAGCCGAGACATACAGGATGCTTTCGACAATGGACAGTTCGTACTGTCAATTTTTTTTGACATCCAGAAGGCCTATGACACCACCCGTCGAGCAATGATCCTCGGTCAGCTCCGACATCTGGGCCTCGTCGGAGCCATGCCGACCTTCATCAGAGGCTTCCTCTCTTCCCGGACTTTTAAAGTCCGGGTGGGCTCAGTCCTCTCTGACACCTTTGTGCAGGAGGACGGGGTCCCACAGGGAAGCATCCTCAGTGTTCTCTGCTTCTCCGTTGTGATGAACACGGTCTCACAATGCCTTCCACCCGCCATCCGCTCTTCCATTTACGCGGATGACCTTGCAATCTACTTCGCAGGGCGAGAACCGTCTGTTGTTCAACGACAGATACAGCTCGCCATCTACTGGGTGGAAAGGTGGGCGACGTCGGTGGGTTTCCGCCTCTCCATCCCTAAGTCCAAGTGTATGGTCTTCAGTAGAAGAAGACCCACAGCCCTTCCTCTACCCTCTGTCACATTATACGGCAGGCCTCTTGAGGTGGTACCCTCCACGCGTTTTCTGGGCATGACCCTAGACCGACGGCTCAATTGGGTTCCCCATCTCGAGTACCTAAAGCAATCCCTTCGACGCCCCCTCGCTCTCCTGGATCACCTCTCTCACACCACATGGGGTGCAGATCGACGCTCTCTTCTTCGCCTTTACACTTCCATAGTGCAGTCGAAGCTGGACTATGATAGTGCAGTTTACGGTTCAGCCTCCACCGCCCGCCTCCGTATCCTGGACCCGGTACTTAATAGAGGCATCCGCCTCGCCACCGGTGCCTTCCGCTCCTCCCCAGCCTCCAGCCTCCATGTGGAATGCGATCATCTCCCTCTCGCCCTCCGACGGGGTCTTCTCCTCATGAGGACATACCTCCGTGCACAGAGGCTACCTTCTTCGCTTCTGGGCACGGTGGTTTCAGAACTACCACCTCAGGGACGGAGCTGGCACTTCACTGAAGCGGTCCGCTCTTTCCTTAATCTGTTCAACATGCCCGCCCCCTCAGTTATCCCCATTTCATTCAGCATCTACCCCCCTTGGATCCTCACCCCTATCAAGTTTTGCAAAGATCTGTGTACCCTACCGAAGACTACCACGAGCGCCATGATATACAGGTCACTCTTCCGCGAACACTCAACCCAACACCCGGACGCAGTCGCCATTTACACGGATGGTTCCCGCTCGGAAGCCGGTGTGGCCTCCTCAGCGGTGATTCTGTCCCAACCGCTTTCCCGGGGCGTCGGCCTGCCCCGCGAGGCCTCCGTTTTTTCGGCGGAACTTTTCGCCATTACGGAGGCCCTCGATATTGTGCGCACCCACTCTGCCAGCTCTTTCGTCATTTATTCGGATTCCCAAAGTGCACTCCTCTCCCTGGAAAGATTTAACTCCCCCCACCCGCTCGTCTGTACCATCCAGCAAACCTTCCACTGTCTAACGACCCTCCAACACAAGACAATCGCCTTCTGCTGGGTCCCGGCTCATGTCGGCATCCAGGGTAACGAGGCGGCGGATCGCACAGCAAAGACGGCCTGCTCACTGCCGGCCTCCTCCCGACCCCTCCCTTTCTCCGACTTCTTCCCGACTTTCCGCTCCCATTTCCGCTCCATATGGCAGCGGGAATGGGACCAGGCCACACAAAATAAACTCCACACGATCAAGCCACGAATAGGGTACTGGGCCTCCTCATTCCACCGGTCCCGCCATAAGGAAGTAATCCTAGCCCGTCTCCGCCTAGGCCACACCCGCATCACCCACGGACACCTTATGGCGAAATCGCCAGCCCCGCTTTGCCCTACCTGCCATACCCCTATCATTGTCATACACCTGGTGGAATGCACAAAGTTGTCTGCTCTTCGTCGCAGGTGTTTCCCCCTCTCGGCCGAAGATCCCATACCTGACCGGCTACGATCCATACTTGCCGACGGCCCCCACTTTTCAACGGAAGCGATTCTCTTCTTCCTTACTCACTCCCAGCTGCTCCATCGCATTTAAAACCGTACCCCTCCTACCCACTATCCAGCGACTGACCCTTACTCACTCCCCTAGTCTACCACCCCCAACACAGTAACATCACCCACTCATCGCCTCGCCGAGATATGTACCGCTCCTTTTAGGTACGAATCTGCGGTAAATCAGAGAAGGAAAAAAAAAAAACCGGATTTGTGGGTCTGAATCAACAAGCATGGCAATTAATACATTCTCAGGGTGAGCATAGTATGCATTTTGGTAGAGGATTTTTAGGGCTATCTCCCTGGCTTCCTTGTGAGAAAATTTCAGGATCTATTGGAGCATATCATAAAAGTTCTTAGCTCCATCTGTGCATCGATACTCCTTCTTGATCTGGAACCAACTTGGAAAATTGACCAAGATACGAAACTGCAAGTGTGACCAGAACTTTGGAAGGCTTCCTTTGAGATGTATAAAATCTGAGGATTCTACATGCCAGAGTCAACCACCTTCAATGACAGATCAGTCGAACTTCAAGGAGCTCAAGGTCAGGATCAACACAGCCAAGCATAACAGCCATACAGATTCTGAAGCATAATACTGTTCAGTGCTGAGGTCCTCCAGTACTTCGTTAGGAATAACTGGAAATTTTGAATTCCTAATTGGCCCGAATGAAATCACATCCCACTGAAATACACTTCCACCAAGTTCAACCCCTATCTTTCCTGAAAATGAGTCTGGGCTCTTTGTTGTTCCATCCAGAGTAACAAAGACGTGATGAAGCGGGAGCTCATTACAGTGTAGTAGGCAAATGCTCCACTGCAAATGTCTACCAAGCAGTTCTTCCAGGCATCTGATAGCTCCACCATTTGAACTGGTCATTGTATTAGTCCCATCAGATCCTATCATGGCAAGTTTGGTTTGTAATTCAGTGTCTTTGAGGGTCTTGTATATCTCTGTTGCAATAGTCAATCCCTTGCCATTACTTGGAGTCACGTGTGAGAAGTAGAAATCACCTGAAATAGTATTCAGAAATTAGAGAGAATTTTTTAAATATTTAGGGTTTATATCTATTTTCCAATTTCTATATCCAAAATTCATCTTAATAAATATTTTGAGTAATATCTGTTACAAAATGCAAACTAAAGATCAAAATTTTAAATCTTACCAGGTTCTTCTGTAATATTTGCCATTCACTTCAACTGTCACCATTGTTGTATCTTTGTGACCATCCACATAAATAGCATCCACCAATTCAAACGATTTACCCTCCTCTTTTCTTATGGCTTTACGATATTTTTCACATTCTCTTCTCGGCTTGTTCCTGCCAGGGATGGGGTCAAATACTCTTGTACTTATATTTGAAGGTATTTTAAATACCTTTGGAAAGTATTTGTATTTGGAGATTTCCACTCAAAAGTGTTTGTATTTGAAATATTTTGGAAAGTATTTAAAACTTCCAAATACTTTTGAAATACTTTAAAAATACTTTTGCAAATAGTTATATAAATTCCTATAACATTTTGTCCTAGCTTTCATTGTTGAATATTTAAAAATAAAAATATTGGTATTATAGCTTTGTTGGTTATCTACAAGACCCTTATCTTTGGCAATATATATTATACAGTACATAATTGTGTGTGGGGCTGTTGGTTACCCTGGAACAGAGTTCACATTTAGGTTGCTTTGTGAAATTTAGTCAGTTCTTACTTGAACAGTGACTGGTATTTGTGTTTGTATTTGTAAAAGTATTTGTAAAACTGTTTGACATTCTTATAATAGCGACGTGGGGGGAGCATTAGTTATTACAAAAAATTTATATAAATAATTTATTTCTTTATCAAAGGATAGCCAATTCGAGCGGAGATGGTATGCTCTGTGGCCAAAGATTTTAATTTAATTTACTTTATATTTAAAGGGAATATAACTAAAATAATTAGTACCCAATCCTGTATACTGTATGTAGGTTTTCTGTATACCGAAGTGTGAAAGTTATTATTTCTCTTTGATATTGAAATATCAAGAAAACTTAGCGTGTCATCAATTTCTTTATCTACTGTAAACCTGATGTTTGCATGTTGTGAATTCAAATATGTTGAAAATGACTACCTGATCTTGACTATCAAAAAGCATAAATGTGTCATCAACATATCTTCTATAAAAAATAGGCTTAAACTCTATAGGGCATTGTTCCAGCCACTTCTTTTCGTGGTAGCAGAGGAATGCATTTACTAAGATGGGTCCCACTGGACCACCACCCATTGCTATTCCATATATATTCGCAAACGCCTTCCGTTCTTTTCATGATGCTCGCTGGCTTCATGACTGCCCCATTTCCTTTAAACCAGTTTTTTACGATAGATATGTACATGACACCTTTTTCTTATTCCAACACCCTTCTCAGGTTGACCAATTTTTGAGTTAGTTAAACTTCAAACATCTTACCATTAAATTTATAAAGTGAAGCAGAATGCCCAGTTAGCTTTCTTGGACATAAATATTCGTAGAACTAATAATAATTTTAAAACTTCCGTATCGTATACTGTAAGAAAACTTTCACCGGTCTAGGTACACATGTTTTCAGAGATGTTCCTTTTCGCTTTAAAGTTAATTCTTTTAAAACCCTTATTGACCCCGTGTGTGTTCAAGATCTGTTCTGGTTATTTTTTTCATTCTGAGATGTGTTTTTAATTGATTACACTGGTCAACAACAATTTTGTCACAAGGGTTTTGATGGGTGTTCTAAGTGTACTTTTTCATGCTGAATCTAAATATGAAATCAGATTTTTTCTATCAGGTTTAGTTTACTTGTGATGCTATGTTCATTTTTTCCTCATTTAGCATGATCACCGGATAAAAAAATAATAAGTATATAACATATTATAATATAAAACATTATAAAAATAATAAATATAATAATATATTATATTAATTAATATAACTATATAAAATATATTAATATTAATATAGTACAGGGCTATTCAAAATGATTCACCTGATTTCAAATGAGAATATTTTTTAATGTTACAAATACAGAGTGATTTGTGATACATCAACCAAAAGAAAAACACTCCAAATTTTGTCTCTCACCTCATAAATGCTCTATGTGACTTACACGAGCAACGTCGACACGATAGTCGAATTCCTCCCATACTCGCTCCAGCATGTCGTTGTCACTGACTCTACGGCAGTAACAATGCGAGTTCGGAGCTCATCCAAAGATGTGGGCAACGGTGGCACGTACACAGTATCCTTAACGTACCCCCAAAGGAAGAAGTCACCACGGTGTAAGATCCGGCGACCTACCGATTTACAGCTCGAAAACTGCAACACACAAAACGCCTTCTGCTGTGCGGACGCCATTTTCACACTGACTGTTTGTTGCTAGGCTAGGCCACGGCGTGACTTTGGAGCCCTCTCGCGGTGATCTTGTAAAACTCGGAGATTTCCTTTTCATGTGGTGTATGCCCAGTTGATAGGTACGGAAGTATTCTCAGTTGAAATCGGATGAATCATTTTGAATAGCCCTGTATATGTTGTATTAATTTTTCTCTAAAATTAGTACAGTTTATTCCTTTGGGGAGAAAGTTCTGATAATGCTGGCAGGATAAATTTGGTCGGAGCAGCAGACTGTGCAGGTTGAAACATGTTTGTACCTGTTCAGACATGAGCCTAGTTTCTGTGTGTAGAGCAGCTCCAAGTCAGTCTCTGCTTGTAAATGTCACAGTGTTAACAGCTAGTGTCTGTTGCTTCTTGTTAATTTTACACCAGTGTTGTATTCATATAGATGTTTTGTAATGCCGCGGAACTGTCTGAATCATCCTAATTCCTTTTGTTATGTGCAGGGCCGTAACTATGGTTTAGAAATTAGTGAGGTCCAGATTTTTTTCGAGCGCGGCGGGACGAGCAAAATTCAGACCAAAATGACATCTACAAACACAACCCAAGCTATACACTAAACACAAAACACAAAACGCTCGACGCTCCCTCTTTTCAAAAGAAAAGCGGTAATATGCGTTTCATACACGGAGAACGGTTCAGTCTCTTTTTTTTTTTTTAGGAAATAATTACCGAGGTCCGGACCTCGGTGACCTCATAGGTAGTTACGGCCATGGTTATGTATGTGGTGATCTAACTTTAAAATCCCAGAAACGTAACTTTACACCATTAGTAAAAAAATGCTATGAACTTTATTTCGGATGTAAAGTAGGCGATCAGGACAAGAGTTGGGCCCCTCACATTTGTTGTGTGACATGTGTAAGACTACTTACAGGATGGCTAAACGGTTCACGTCACATGCCATTTGTTATTCCAATGATTTGGAGGGAACCCAAAGATCACACAACAGACTGCTATTTCTGCCTGGTAAAAACAAAGGGGATCACTTCAAAAACAAAGAGCCTTATGAAATACCCTAATCTACCGTCTGCAATGAGACCAGTTCCCCACAGTGCTCAACTTCCAGTACCAAATCCTCCTGAACATGTAAGTTTAAGTGATGAGGAATCAAACGTAGCTGTAGCATATCACGAGGAAAAAGATGAAGACATTTCTGATCCAACATTCCAGGCTACCTGTTCCTCCAATGAACCACATTTACTGTCACAAGGAGATCTAAATGACCTAGTTCGTGATTTGAAATTATCTAAGAAGCAGGCTGAACTTTTAGGTTCAAGATTAAAGGGTTGGAATCTACTGCAACGTGACACTAAAGTTTTTTTTTTTCCGCAGCCGCCATGATGAATTCAAAGAATGGTTCTCCCATGAAGATGGACTTGTGTTTTGTAAAGATGTTAATTCAGTCATGGGGGCTCTTGGTCATGAACATAACGTGGATGAGTGGCGATTGTTCATTGACTCCTCAAAAGTCAGCTTGAAAGCAGTCCTTCTTCACAACGGAAATAAATTTCCTTCTGTACCTATTGCACATGCTGCAAACATGAAAGAGTCATACGACAACATGAAGTTGCTTTTAGAAAAGTTTCAGTATCAGAAATATAAGTGGAATATCTGTGGAGATCTGAAGGTCATTGCACTTTTGCTAGGGTTGCAGCTAGGTTACACCAAGTACTGTTGTTTTTTATGTGAGTGGGACAGTAGGGACAAGCAAAACCACTACGTTAAGAAGGATTGGCCAAAACGCACCTCACTTGTTCCAGGCAAGAAAAATGTTGTGAATAGTTCACTTGTTGACCCTGAGAAAATGTACCTTCCTCCTTTGCATATCAAGCTTGGACTTATGAAAAACTTTGTTAAAGCGATGGATAAAGCGCAAACAGGATTCACATACTTGAGAAATAAGTTTCCCCGGATCAGTGATGCCAAAATTAAAGAAGGCATTTTTGTAGGCCCTCAGATCAGAGAATTGTTAAGAGATGAGAGATTTGAAGGAGAGTTGAATGAAGTTGAGAAAGCTGCGTGGCAGAGTTTCAAAAGTGTCTGCACAAATTTTTTGGGAAATCACAAGGCCGAAAACTATCCTGAAATAGTAGGAGATCTTCTTAAGTCTTACCAAGCAATGGGGTGCAATATGTCATTAAAGGTTCATTTCTTGGACTCTCACTTGGACTTTTTTCGGAAAACCTGGGTGCGGTAAGCGACGAACATGGTGAGCGTTTTCATCAGGATATTTCTGCCATGGAAAACCGTTACCAAGGCAAATGGAGCCCCAGTATGCTGGCTGACTATTGCTGGACTCTTAAGAGAGACATGCCTGAGGCAAAGCACAGCAGAAAATCAAAACAAGCTACTTTTTAAACTACAGGTATGTCTTTTCGATCATATTTTAATAAGTATGTAACTATATGGGTTTTTAAAAATTAAATTGCATGTCACACAAAAACCAGACCTGATAGAGAAATTTTACAAACTTATTTGGATTCAGCACAGAAAATACTATAAGAATAAGGTATTTTCATTCTTGGGACACGAAAAAAATTTTTTTGTTGCCCAATGTTATTTTAGCTCCAATTCTTATCCAAAGGACTTGATTATGAAACACATTCGAAGTTATTTAATTCATCATTTTAAACCCCAACTGCCCGTTCCCACTCTTCAAAAGAAGATATATACTCGTATCTATGCCATTTTATGGCTACTTGAGCCAAAGAATTGAAGACCTGAAACACTTGCTCGTACTTAAGGTACGGGTCGATGAGCAGCGTAACATTAGTAGTTGCACTTCTTTGCCACTGAGTAAACCAGCCAAATCCTCAATCCGTGAACACTGTGAAAGTGACAACCATCCATTTCATAACAAACTCTCAATTTTAACCACCTTGCAAAATGAAACACACTTGAGAATTATGGAGTCCTTGTGTGTATATATATATATATATATATATATATATATATATATATATATATATATATATATATATATATAATATGAAAATTATTTCACGAAAGTAACACGTGAAAAATATTTATGATGAATAAAACCACGAAGGAAAGGAAACACAGAATGGTGCTCAAGCGCTTTCGTCTAATGACATCCTCAGGAACACTGAAGTACATAAAGGGTTACAGCCTATATATAGGTTACAGAAAAACAACAACTATATATATATATATATATATATATATATATATATAAATAAACGCAGAGGGAAAAAAAAAATTAAAAAATTATTAAACATTAAAGGATTATGGGAGGAGCGTACAAATTTGTAAGGAAAAACTACCGATTTTTAGCACAAGATTAGCACAAGATCAAATGAATTGTTTCCAACCAATGTTATAGAAAAAAAAAAAATAAATAAAAAAAAAAAAATTTATACTGGAAATCTGCCTGGGTTTTAGCACTTTGTCCTTCTTGTTTAGGTTCGATGTATATAAAAATAAAATTAAAAAAATACAAGTTATTTGAGTAGCATACAAGTTTACCAAAGATTTAGCGTTCTACCCTTCTTATCTAAATCTGTTCTGAAGGAATTCAAAACAACAGGATCGAGTTGAAAAAGACCTTTGCTTATGTTGGTTATTTGTAAGTTGGATAATGGCAGACTCAAGAATATTTCTATTAACAATGTTGCTAGAGTGAAATAAAACTGAAGCACTATTCCAATCAATACAGTGGGATAACTCTGACAAATGGACAAAAAAGGCACTGGACGACTGTCCTGTTCTAACGGAATATTGATGCTGTTTTATACGTGTGTGCAAATCCTTTCCCGTCTGACCTATGTAAAAGGAATCACATTGTTTACAACCAATTTTATAGATAATGCCTGAATTATTGGTAGGGCTATTTTTTACTATGATATTTTTCACAATATTGTTATATGAAATACTACATTAATATCCAAAAGTTTAAGTACATTAGCAATGCCTAAAAAGCCCGGGAAAAATGGAAGTACTAAAATATTTTTTGACAAAGTACGAGTGTTATTATTGACACAATAGAAAGTTCGTTTTGCCTTGTTGAGACAAGATTCCATAAACGCAGATGGATAACAGATCACTTCCAATACCGTTGATTTTTCCAATTCGCCATCGATGTATTCCGGACTGGCGATCCTAAGCGCGCGGAGAAACATTGAAGAAAAAATGGCCTTCTTAGTTGGGGTGTCATGTCCCGAGTAAAATGTACGTAGGACAAATTTTGTTTTTTTCCGATAGACTAAACTTAAAACCTGGGCTTTCCCTATGTACACGCACATCCAAAAATGGGATTGAGTTGTTTTGTTCCACTTCTAAAGTAAACTTAATGGAGGGGACTTGATCATTTAACTGAAGGAGGAAGTTATCCAGGTCACGATTCATGGGCCAGATACACAAAATATCGTCGACGTACCGCAACCAAGGGATGCCAACCCCCAGGATTCTCGGAATGTAAGTAATTTCGAAAAACTCCATATAAATATTGGAGAGGAGGGGCGACAAGGGGTTGCCCATGGCCATCCCAAAAACTTGTTGATAATACTCGTTATTGAAAGTGAATTTACAGTCTTTGATGCAAAGCTTAATAAGTTCCAAAACAATGTGTGAAGGTAGTGGCAGGTCATACTTATGTAATTCTCGGGAGAAAGTCAAGCATATCGTCAATCGGCACTTTTGTAAACAATGAACAAACGTCAAAACTGATCAATCTATCGTTAGTTTCAGTACGTGCATTATTCAATTTTTCAGGAAGATCCATGGAATTTTTTACAATGTGAATCGGAGATAGTTCCGAGAATGGGGGACAGGACTTTGACAAGCCATTTGGAGAGTTTATAAGTAATAGAGCCCACCGAGCTGCTAATAGGGCGCATAGGGTTGCCAGGTTTGTGGGTTTTAATAAGACCGTAAAGGTAGGGCAGAGAAGTGAAGTGGACATGAAAAGCGGAATTAAGTCCTTGTGATCTTTGAGAATGCGTTTCAAGCCACTATTAAATGATTTGATGACGTCATCCTGCGGGTTCTTCCTAAGTTTGCTGTATGTGGCGGGGTCCTGGAGAAGCTCGTTCATCTTTCTGATGTAGTCCACTTTGTCCATAATAACTATGGTGTTAGCCTTGTCTGCTTTAGTAATATGGAGCTCCCCATCTTTTTTTAATTGTGAGAGGCTATTGCGGAAACGTTTAGGAAAGTTATCTTCGTAACTACTATTTGCCGCACTATAAACAAGGCCTTTAACTATGTTAAACAAATACTGAGGGAGATTACACTTTTTCAAAACAAGCGAGACTGTAAGAAATTTGTAAAGCCGAAGGTTTTTTAACAATAAAAAAGGACATACCATATCCAAGGGCACTTTTTGCATCATCACTAATGTGTTTCGAAGAAAGGTTCAAAACACATTTTGAGCTTTTTTCTGTAACCTATATATAGGCTGTAACCCTTTATGTACTTCAGTGTTCCTAAGGATGTCATTAGACGAAAGCGCTTGAGCACCATTCTGTGTTTCCTTTCCTTCGTGGTTTTATTCATCATATATATATATATATATATATATATATGAAAATTATTTCACGAAGGTAACACGTGAAAAATATTTATGATGAATAAAAACCACGAAGGAAAGGAAACACAAAATGGTGCTCAAGCGCTTTCGTCTAATGACATCCTCAGGAACACTGAAGTATATAAAAAGGTTAAGCCTATATATAGGTTACAGAAAGAAAAAAAGAAAAATAAATAACATACACACACACACACACACATATATATATATATATATATATATTATACATATCTATATATACAAATACATACATACATACATACATACATATATATACAATAAACAGAGAAGTAAAATAATAAAAAATTAAAAATTAAAACCTTAAAGGATTACCAATGAGGCGTACAGATTGTAAGGAAAAATATCGATTTTTAGCACAAGATCAAATGGATTATAAAAATACAAATTTATACTGGGACTCTGCCGGGTTTTTAACACAATGCTGCCTATGGTCAGGTTTCGATATATATAAAAAAATAAAAAATAAAATGCAAATTAAAAGTTAATCGATTTTTAGCACAAGATCAAATGGATTATAAAAATACAAATTTATACTAGAACTCTGTCCGGGTTTTAACACATTTCTGCCTATGGTCAGGTTTCGATATATATAAAAAAATAAAATGCAAATTAAAAGTTAATAAAGTAGAAGACAAGTTTACCAAAGATTTAATGTTTTACACTTCTTATCTAAGTCTGCTTTAAAGGAATTTAACATAACAGGATCGAGTTGAAAAAGACCTTTGCTTATGTTGAAGTTATTGAAAGTTGGATAATGGCAGACTCAAGAATATTTCTATTAACAATGTTGCTTGAATGGAATAAAACTGAAGCATTATTCCAATCAATACAGTGGGCTAACTCTGACAAATGGACAAAAAGGGCACTGGACAACTGTCCTGTTCTAACGGAATATTGATGCTGTTTTATACGTGTGTGCAAATCCTTTCCCGTCTGACCTATGTAAAAGGAATCACATTGTTTACAACCAATTTTATAGATAATGCCTGAATTATTGGTAGGGCTATTTTTTACTATGATATTTTTCACAATATTGTTATATGAAAATACTACATTAATATCCAAAAGTTTAAGTACATTAGCAATGCCTAAAAAGCCCGGGAAAAATGGAAGTACTAAAATATTTTTTGACAAAGTACGAGTGTTAATATTGACACGATAGAAAGTTCGTTTTGCCTTGTTGAGACAAGATTCCATAAACGCAGATGGATAACACAAATCACTTCCAATACCGTTGATTTTTCCAATTCGGCATCAATGTATTCCGGACTGGCGATCCTAAGGGCGCGGAGAAACATTGATGAAAATATGGCCTTCTTAATGGGGGTATCATGTCCCGAGTAAAAGTGTACGTAGGACAAATTGTTTGTCGTTTTCCGATAGATACTAAACTTAAAACCTGGGCTTTCCCTATGTACACGCACATCCAAAATGGATTGAATTGTCTTGCTCAACTTCTAAAGTAAACTTAATGGAGGGGACTTGATCATTTAACTGAAGGAGGAAGCTATCCAGGTCACGATTCATGGGCCAGATACACAAAATATCGTCGACGTACCGCAACCAAGGGATGCCCAACCCCCAGGATTCTCGGAATATAGGTAATTTCGAAAAACTCCATATAAATATTGGAGAGGGGGCGATAAGGGGTTGCCCATAGCCATCCCAAAAACTTGTTGATAATACTCGTTATTGAAAGTGAATTTACAGTCTTTGATGCAAAGCTTAATGAGTTCCAAAACAATGTGTGAAGGTAGTGGCAGGTCATACTTATGTAATTCTTGGGAAGAAAGTCAAGCATATCGTCAATCGGCACTTTTGTAAACAATGAACAAACATCAAACTAATCAATTTATCGTTAGTTTCAGTACGTACATTATTCAATTTTTCCGTAAGATCCATGGAATTTTTTACATGTGAATCAGAGATAGTTCCGAGAATGGGGGACAAGACTTGACAAGCCATTTGGAGAGTTTATAAGTAATAGAGCCGACCGAGAGCTAATAATAGGGCGCATAGGGTTACCAGGTTTGTGGGTTTTAATAAGACCGTAAAGGTAGGGCAGAGCAGGTGAAGTGGACATGAAAAGCGGAATTAAGTTCTTATGATCTTGAGAAGGCGTTTCAAGCCACTATTAAATGATTTGATGACGTCATCCTGCGGGTTCTTCCTAAGTTTGGTGTATGTGGCGGGGTCCTGGAGAAGCTCGTTCATCTTTCCGATGTAGTCCACTTTGTCCATAATAACTATGGTGTTAGCCTTGTCTGCTTTAGTAATATGGAGCTCCCCATCATTTTTTAATTGTGAGAGGCTATTGCGAAAACGTTTAGGAAAGTTATCTTCGTAATTACCATTCGCCGCACTATAAACGAGGCCTTTAACTATGTTAAACAAATACTGAGGGAGATTACACTGTTTTTCAAAACACGCGAGACTATAACAAATTTGTAAAGCCGAAGGTTTTTTAACAATAAAAAAGGACATACCATATCCAAGGGCACTTTTTGCATCGTCACTAATGTTTTTCGAAGAAAGGTTCAAAACACACTTTGAGCTTGCTTTTTTACTCCACTGACTATCTCGAATGAGACTTTTAATTTTCCGATCCAAAATGTTACGAAGTGAAGTAGATCTCCGACGCAACTCGTTGTAAATTTCATCAAACAAAGGTTGGATCCACGGTTGGGAATAACGGTTACAAAATTATGTTTGGCGATGTTTAAATTTTTGAAGGCGGACCACTCATTTTGTCTGGTGACTTCAATATGTTTCTTTAAAATTAATCTGCTGAAGTTGTTGAACGGATGGTCGTCAATTTGTCTGAGGCGAATCGGAAGCAGGGATTTGGGCAGAACTTGCTCCTCCAGACACTTAGAAGAAACTTCCGTCGGATACGAATTGCATGCCCCTTCATTAATGTAGAAGAAAACACGGACACAAACGGAGACAAGAGAGGGAACAGCAAGCCGAAGGAACGCGTGGTGAGCATTATATGAAAATTATTTCACGAAGGTAACACGTGAAAATATTTATGATGAATAAAACCACGAAGGAAAGGAAACACAAAATGGTGCTCAAGCGCTTTCGTCTAATGACATCCTCAGGAACAATGAAGTATATAAAAGGTTAAGCCTATATATATAGGTTACAGAAAGAAAAAAAGAAAAATAAATAACACACACACACACACACACATATATATATATATATATATATATAACATACATAC